>SNQN01000833.1:82163-96125 GCA_008642245.1 Bassia scoparia | reverse complement strand
ATATCAGCCTATCTTGAGAACATTGCATCCCAGGTAGACGAAGTCAATACACTACCTATCGACACGATGACAATTGTAGACACCTGAAAATGTGTCTCCCCAAATGAGTAATCCGGGATGAACATACCGCGTCTCGCGTTTGTTTCGAATCAGAAAAGATGCTTTGAATTCACAAAAGTTGGAAATACGCAAGGTCGTACTCGGAAATATTGAGCAAAGGTCAAAGGCAAGGCAAAAAAATTTCTTTCGGTTTTTCAGGTTTTCAAAGTTTTCAAAGGTTTTCAAAGGCGATTCTCATGCTTTTTGATGTTCATCATGTCCGTCACATTTTTCTGAATCCGCCAGTATTTTTAAAATTATTTTCTGATTTTTCTATGATTTTCTATGAATTTTGCAATGTTTAAATACGCAGAATACGCAGAGGAATACATGAATAATTAGAAATACTCCGGAAATACGTGAACCTTCTAGAACATTCTAGAACTCCTTGCTTGGAGAGCAAGGGTGTCTAGGTGCGTCGAATCAAGGGAAATCACGAATAAAATCGGAGGAAATCAAAATATTTCGAGGTTTTTGGAAAAAATATACAAAATCATTGAGCGTATATACGCAATGATGAGCGTATATTACGCTCAACAGGAGCGTATATACGCTCAACACAGAGCGTATATACGCTCATGCAATACATACGAAAATTTGCCAAAAAACTGATGAGGTGAGCAGCGTATATACGCTGTATACGAGCGTATATACGCAGGGAAGCAGCGTATATACGCTCGTATACAGCGTATATACGCAGGTTTTCTTTGCTCCAAAACTTGCCTCGTGCCTATAAATACCCTTGCCTTGCTCAGTCCGACACCTCGACTTCAACACGCACTTCATATGCTTCCTACGCATACTCTCTCTCTCTCTCTAAAACACTCAAAACACTCAAAACACATTATACTTTCGTTTTAGTTCAAAGCATCGATACTCTTTCGAATCAACAAGCGATAACAAAGTTGAATCTAGATACTCACCATAATCTCTCTCACTTTCTTTTATATGACTAACCATTGTTATGTTTAATAATAATTAAAGCAATGTAGAAACTCACTTTTTAACTTGTTTCATGTAATATGTAGGTTTTTCACAATGTTGCAAGGTTTTCATTGGTTTTAGTTTTCATTTCATTATTATATTCATTGTCAATACTAACAATTCTTTATTCTTGTATAGCAATTGAAGGCGAGAGATCCATTGCACTGCGTTTTATCAAGGACTAACAATCATTCTCTTTGTTTTCATGTAGCAATTCAAGGCAAAGGATTCGTTTCATTGCGTTTTACAAACTAACTTTTGTTTTCTTTGCAGATTTAGGGTAAGATGATTTGCATATACTTTGAAGTTTATGCACTTCATCTTATTGCATATTATCATTGTTGTATAGCTTTGTATATATTTTGCTAAACAAAGACCGGAATTATGTGAATCACTTTAAATCAGATTAACTATGGACAACCTGTCTTAGGCACCGTTTTAATATGATTAATGCAAAGTGGTCACAATTTCTGAGGTAGTAGTTCTTGTGCATAATAGAAACATACCACTTAGCAATCTTAGGTTAGGACGCTTCTAAGGTGCTAAAACGTAAGTTGTGTGCATCAATAACGTGATAATGGAATACAATGAGACCGAGTAGAGGCCGCTACATGCGGCGGATTGGGTTACAGATCTGATTCGTACCATGTCCCCGAACCACGACTGGTTACTTGATTGAGCGTGGGCCATTGATTTGCACCAACGTTCGGCGTCCGTGAATAACCTTCTAGCACGGTGGCGCATTCCCCTCACTCGACAACACTACCCAACGCACTCACGTGCGGGATCCGTGCTCAAGCCCACGCATAAGCACCTCGATGTAGTACCCAAGCCGCCGCCCGCTATACGCTGAGGGCCGGCCCACGTCCTACAACAATCATTTGCAGAAGCAACTAGCAAAGCTCGATCCATGGCGTATCCAAGTTCAAAGACCAAATACCATTAATCATTGAACGAAGACAAAACCAGCATACGTCTGTACTCTAGACGAAACAAATGAGGTTCCCAACCTCCGACCTAAAGAGCCATGTACAAAGACATCAAAGACTACTTAGAAACTAGCGAATACCCTTCTAGCGCAAAAATAAAAAGCAACAGAGAGCTCTGAGGCGTCTCGCATCTCAGTACTTACTTCAAACGGAGAACTCTACAAGAGCCACTACAATGGTCTCCACCTACTTTGCATCGCTCAACAAGTAAGCAAAACAATCGATGAGCACGTCCATGACGGAATCTTGGCCCACATGAGTAACAGCTTCTGGCATCCAAAATCATTAAGTTAGGCTATTATTGGACACCATGGAAAGCGATTGCAATGCAATACGTCTGTACATGCGACACCTACCAAAAATACTCCATGTAAGCATCGTCCCTTTGTCTTCTATATCCACATTTGTCTCTCTGTGCCTTTCTCTACATGGGGAATAGAGAAATAGGGAAGATTACGCCGCCCGGGCAAGGAGGTCATGATTCGAACTGTGGCCCATAGATTAATTTTACAACAGTGGGTCAAAGCGCGATGTATGCTAGCTATAGTAAGCACATGGCAAATTCATAGAAAACAACATCAATTGTCACTATGGGGTCCCTCACGAAATCATTAGTGACAACGCACCCTTTCAAGCCAGAGTGTGCAGATCTGATCGCCAAATATAAGATTCAGCAACAAGTCATCACCATACATTGCCACACAAGCCAAGTGGGGCAGTCGAAGCAAGCTAACAAAAATAACAAGACGATTATCTCTAAGATGACGGAATTATCAGATTGCCGCAAAGCTACACTTCACTCTATATGATTACAGGACACCTCTATTCGCACTTCAACAGGAGCTACTCCGTTATCACTAGTCTATGGCAAAGCTGTCCAATCCGGTAGAACTAGAGATCCCGTCTCTACGCATTTCCTAGAAAGCAAACTCCCAGAAGAAGAATAGGTAAGGGCAGATTCGACAAGTTGGCTATACTTGACAAAAAACGCTACAGCCTGCATCATGTTAACCATACCAAAAGAGGTTCGAACAGTACTTCAATCACGAGTCAAATCACGAGCATCAAAGAAGTGATTTGGTTCTTAACGCACTTCGCAAAACAGTCCTAGACCTGAGGCAAGTTTCGTCCTAATTGGGCAGGTCCTTACATGTCAAAAAGATCTTGCCAAAAGGGCAGTTCAACTAATGGACCGAATGGCGAGACAATTTCTATAGCCTCACCAACTTGGACCAGCTCAAAAATTACTACTCTTAAGGCATACACTGCGCACGCGTCTTAGCAACAAGTAGAACCATGCATTAGAACTAGAGACTTGAATTCTTACGGGATATGTAGGAACCTCGCCTTGAGGCTCGACCATCATAACAAGTCCCTACTTGTTTTGGATTAGCAAGTGAACAACAGTCAAGCGGGAATTGGACGAAGTTTTCTTCAACATGCTCAAATAAAAACAAGTATGAAAAAGCTATGCAAGTTGTAATAATTGCTACTTGTAATAAAATGATCAACTATAATACAAAGGAAACTTCAGTTCCAAAGTTCACTTATTCCAATGTATGGGTTACAAGACCTCTATTCGCACTTCACGGAGTACTGTCTGTTTTCACTCAGTCTATGGCGCCGAAGCTGTTCAAATCCAGTAGAACTAGAAATCCCATCTCTACGCATTGTCTTAGAAAAAACTCCCAGACCACAATGGGTAAGGCGAGATTCGACGACTTATCTTGCTCGACGAAAAACGGCTCGCAGCCTTGCATCATGTGCAAGCATACCAAAAAAGAGGGTCAAACGGTACTTCAATCAGCGAGTCGAATCACGAGGCATCAAAGAAGGTGATTGTTTCTTAATGCCACTTCGCAAAACATCCTAGATCCTCGAGACAAGTTCGTCCTAATTGGGTAGGTCCTTACATTGTAAAAATACTTGCCAATAGGGGCAGTTCACTAATGGACACGAATGGCTCTAATTTCTACACCTCACTAACTTAGACTAGCCAAGAATAACGTCTTAGGCATAGACGCGCACGCTGTCTCAACAACACAATAGCATCATGCATCAGAACTACGGATGGCTGATTCCATATGGATACGTAGCAGCTGCCCTGGGGCTCGCACAATAACAATGCCCTACTTGTTTTAGGATTAGAAAGTGAACAACAATCAAGCGGCAAATGGACGAATTTTCTTTAACATGCTCAAAGTAACACAGTGTATAAAAAGCAATGCAAGTTTGTAATTTACTACTACTTGTAATTAAAATTGACCAACTAAATACAAAAAGAAACTTCAACTTTAAGTTCACTAATTACATGCAAAAGCGGCTCGCATGCAATCACTTTATTAACTCATAAATAAATAAAAATTAAATTAAACAAGAGTTATGGAAAAAAGCAATCACTCCTTCCTTTCCTCTTCTTGCTCCTTAGCATCTTCCTTCTTGCACCTAAGCTCTCACCTTTAGGCTTCCTCACCCATTGCGTCTCTTGGGTCATCTACCACAGCAGCCTCCCTTTTCCTTTAGCATCCCCTCTAAGCACTCTCATTAGGCCCAAGTCTTCTTTGAGCAACGTTTGCGTCAATCCTCAAAGGAGGAAGTCTTTCAGCCTACTCCAAACTGCACCTCTTAAGACCAAGTCTGTCTTAGCAGAAACAGCTCTAGACTTAGCAGTAGGGTCTTAGTAGAGTCATTGTCCAGTCTCTTACTCTATATTGTCCATTTGCTCCGCATGTCTTGCCTCAGCACAGCCCATCACACAGTGGCATTCATCCAGACACGGTAATGAGAAGAAATCTTTGTGGTCACCTCGGCAAGTGGGGTCGCCTCGAGCGTAGAATGGGATTCCCAGTATTTCTTCCACTCCATTGCATTGCCCGAATGCAAGCGCTTGTCCTCGGACAACAATGTTAGTCATAGCAAGAAATAAGCTTAAAACTTTCCCGAATTGCCTTCATCACCCTTGATGGAAATAAAAGTCAACGTAGTCAAGCGCCACCGCGCACATATGAAGAAGAGCGAGTATGCACCATACTCCTAATATCCCACCAAGGACAGTCCACCGCACGAGAATGCCACGTCAACAAGGATAAAATCCACACATAATGACATTTGTTGACAGGACCCTCTTCGGGAAAGAATCCCTTAGCATAATATTGACAGGATTTGGGTGCCTCAACTAGCCTCAAACACCCCATCAGCCAATTTGTCATAACAATACATGTTCAATATTAGTCATTCAATCAATAAACAAGCAAATATTTGTATAAATGCATATTTGCGAATATTCAAACAAAATATTGTACCTGCAGTAAACAGGGCATCCAGATCAAAGCGCGCAGCGCATCCTTTTTAAGACGGTCAGAGCATCATGAATAACTCCTCGTGCACAATGGCATAGGAGTACGGCTAGCTCGCATTTCTCAACAATAGAAATGATGCTAGCATGAAAACATTCGGCTTGCCATTCACAAATAAGAAACGCGCAAACAAGCAAACATAATTGCACGTCTACGTAAACTCTACACAAGAGCATCACTAACAATGTAATCAACTAAGGCAAGCAAGTTAATTTCCGACCATGCATGCGTCGTGAAAACATTGGACTAAGTCTCAAATATCTCATATTCGTTAACAAAACGATCAGCAGTATTAGGGTACAAGGGAGACTCCAACAGGCCAGGCAATAATAGCACCAAGTTCCTTAGGCAAAGAACAATTTTCTTGTCCTGAAGACGAAAGCGTGCATAGTGGGTCCCACGGCTTATAGCAGCATTAAAGAAGGTTTGTATCGAGACTTAATACCTTAAAGTCAAGATAAAATCACATTCAATCTCACAAGTCTCCCTTTCACGAGAATCCAAGCTTCGAGCACATCATTCAAACCATAGCAAAGTCTATCTTCATTGATTTTTTGCAATTCTCGATGTAATGAATTAAATGAAATCTAAGCAATGTAAGAAAGGTTTTTAAACACAAAGGAGGCATGATGAATGAATTAGGGCGTGCATAAACCCCTATTTATAAGCAATTAGCCGAATAAACTTACCTAAAATTGAAGATTTGAGCAAATCAGCTCGATTTCTGGCGCTATTAACGCCGTTTTGGCTATTTTGGCCGATATTTGCTCCCTTTAGCTACTCCCATTACTCGGCGCGTAGTTCTTGGTCCAACCTAGGTCCTTCCCTGCATTTTCAAGGATGAACGAGCGAGATTCGCCTCAACAACGCAACGCAACGCAACATACGCAACGACACAGACGATCGACAGTCTTAGAAGTTTAATACATACATTCATATAGTTAGCAAGTTATCTTTGCAATTGTAACCAAAGCTGGCATTACAATGAGTTGTGTCTAGATCATACACAAGTTATCATATTCACACAAACACTCGAGTCTAAGCTAGAGTCGAAGTCAAGTCGAGTAAAGTTAAGCAAAAAGTCAACAAATAAGTCTAAGTAGGTTAACTTAAGTCCTAAAATCAACAAATGCAAGCTAGGTCACCCCCCTTCCCTACAGTGTGATAGGTACATTACTGCTCGCGTCGCGTCGAAAAGCGAGTGACGATAGCACCTGCAAGGCAGACTCGTCCAGCAACTCATCCGGGAAAGAAACTTCATAAGGGTCCTTGTAACTATTAACGAGTCAAAGGTCCAGGCTGAGAACGAGAAGTCGAGCACCACCCACGAAACTCGTGACCAATGAGGTCGAAGCTTCACCTCGGTAGAAATCTGTCTCATCCGTGCACACGATGACGTCAACATCTCCTCGTCACTGTGACGAACCGCAAAGGATTTTCATGACAAAACACGGTTTCCTAACCATGTAAAGAATGAAATTACAAGATTTGGTTGCACTTACGAGTCTCTCAGTAGATATTAGGAGTGTCTCAGGCATCTGATCACTCCCAGCAGCCTCATGACGCCTACCCGAGGCATCTTCCACAAGTCAAAGCAAGTCAACACACGAGTGAATGTTGGCATGAAAAACAAAATTAGAGCAAGTAAAGTGTTCCCTGCCGGACCAGCTCCAGGGGCATCGATTCTAACGTGCTCACAAACTCGTTCCAGCCAAGACGAATCCTCAAGTCTAAAAGGGGCAGGTTGCACGACCAGGCCAAAGTTAGTGCACAACTAACGCAAGCAATGCAAAGAAAAGGTGTGGCTAAGAAGACTCATACCTCGCAATAGCTCCACTCGAGGGGCTAGCCGCTCCTTAATGAAACGCTCATAGCGGTCCTGACCTTGCGACCAAGCAAGAGATGGTACTCCACGCCTCACCATGACTTAAGTCATTGTACAGCGTGGTGGCCAGCAGGCACTGCAGGCTCAGAAGTTATGTTGCCTCACCACACGCTCCCCCAGTACAGACAGACCCTTGGGTCTTAAAAAGAGAGCATACCTTTTAGCGAGCTCGCCGCCAGCAAACCTAATCGTAATCAGTAAAATCACGTATATTATTTATATGATTATATTTCGATTTTATTTTATCGCAATCACGCTAACTCGAGGCAAGGCAAATCGGCCAAATATGGGAGTGGTTGGCGCCTTACGCCCAGCTTGGGCCAATTACCCCAGTGTTGGGCATCATACGCCCAAACCTCCCTCTTTTGGTCGATTTTCGACCCTTGACTATAAATAGGAGTCCTTAATTCATTTCGGGACTTCTCTTTCCCGACTCAAGGCTTTGGACGACTCTCTCTCTCTCTCTCTCTCCGTCCAACTCTCTCTCACTCTCATTCTCTCTCTCAAAACATAAAACGCACTCAATCCACATTCAAACACATAAAAACACATTCAAGCAACTCTTTTGCAACAACCTAAGAGGTTTTCAAGGTTCTAAAGGTCGACAAGGGTTCTAAAGGTCCGAAGCTAGCCTTGGTCTTTTACTCGTGTTGCAAGGTAGGTTTGAGGCCAACGTCGTTAATTCTAAACCCCCTTTTGCATGCTTGTTTAGAAATTCGACTTTCTATGTGATTTGCATTAATATTATTAACAAACAATTCGACAATTCAATTTAAAAGCCAACCTTAAGGCACTTATAAATTCCATGTACGAGTGTTTGATGCTTGTCTCACACATATAATATATTTAACAAAACCTGCAATTTCGTGTTTCACTTCTAATAAGATAACTATGGACAACCGGCATTAGGCTCATGAATACGATTAACGAACACATGCCATAACAAATTAGACGACTATTTGCATAGTATTATGTAAACAACCCGCCTAGTAATTTTGCCATGCTTAGGTTTAAAACGCGAAAAATGGTTCGTTGTTGTCTTTTTGACAATGAATCTTCGCAATAACAAAATGAGCGTAGAGACCGCTGCAGCAAACCTCATCGACCGCATTCCCTACTCGGCCTCCATGGCGCCACTCCACCTGTAGCCAAAATTTGGTTAAAAAATCTCTTCTCTTTGTGTTGTGTGTTGGAGCAAGGCTTTCACTTCGTACCTTCCATCGTCCTGAAATTTGGTTTATGATGAGTGAGGAATCACCATATACTCGTAATCTCTTAACGTTAAGTGCAACGGCAGCTTGCAATCGATGGTGCAATCAAAAAGGAAATAAACCACGAGCTTGGACAAATATCCATCGCGAGGTTGAGAAGCTAAACTTCGACGTTTACTAATAATGCGACAACAATGCAACAGAGTACGTAACATATATTCGGGGATCGCAAGCCGCCATATTGAGCTATTGTAGTCTTTGGAAGAACCTCCTTAGTGCAAGGGTATGTCATTTGCGGTCCTTTGACTTGACGATCATATCGTCGACATAGACCTCTACTTTTTTGTGTATCATGTCATGAAGTAGAGCAGTGGTAGCTTGTTGATATGTGGCACCTGCATTTTTGAGACCAAAAGGCATCATAGAGTAGCGATATAGCCCCCACGGAGTGGTGAAGGTTGTCTTTTCCATCTTTTCTTTTGCCATTTTGACTTGATTATACCCTGCATACCCATCCATGAATGAGAGCAAGGTATGATCGATCTGCTGTGTTGTCTACGAGAACGTCTATGTGTGGTAGAGGGAAGTCGTCTTTCGGACTTGCTTTGTTTAAGTCWCGAAAATCTACACACATTCGAACCCGTCCATCTTTCTTAGGTATTGGAACCACATTTGCTATCCATTGAGGGTAATTGACAACCTTAATGAAGCCTATATCGTGTTGTTTGATGACTTCCTGCCGAATGTTAAGGGTAACATCCGGTTTCATGCGACAGAGCTTTTGTTTGACTGGCTTTGCCCCTTCTATGAGCGAAATTCTATGCTATGGGATGTCTGGATCAATCCCTGGCATGTCTTCATATGACCAAGCAAAAACATCTTGGAATTCTTTCAGTGTTACAACCAGTTCATCCCTTTCTTGCGGACTCAGTGTCAGACCAACCTGTATCTCCCGCGGCGTGTTGTGCTCTTCCATTGCCTTTATTAACTCATTGTTGTTTTGTTTCTTTCGAGTTGTGAATTAAAGCAATCATAGGAAGGAAAAGAGGAGTAAGCAGAAAGGAGCATATTATTAAACTCTGAAGAGAGTACAAATAAGTTTGTCTACGAAGAGACTTGATTTACAAGGGAAAGAGGGATACTAGGCTCCTTGACAGACTCARGAGGACACTCCCTAGGACTAGCTATCCTAGCTTCTACGACACTAGACTCATACTTAGTCTTAGATTATGAATCCTCCAACATTGGTCCTTTGCCCTTGGTGCACTTGATGACCTTGCCTCCTGGAGTAGTTATCTTCACGRCTTGCTGTTTCCGAGTTGCTTCTTCTTGGAAAATGTGTGGATACTGGCACCCCCAGCCTCTAGAAAGATTTTGAGTTCATCCTTTTCGATCATGCCATGCACTATGTCTCTGAGATTGCATCATTCCTAAGTTGAATGGTCGTTGCCTCTGTGATATTGACAATATTTGTCAACATCCCATCATTTGGCCCTTCTTTTGATAGGTGGATCGGAAGTTGGGCCAATGGGCTCGAGCAACCCAGTCTTGGTCAGGTGACCAAATATGTGGGTGTAGGCAACACCTGGTGGGATAAGCTCATGTCTCTTCAGCTGGTTTGATGGTCCTTCGATCCCAGCCTTCACACTGGATATCTTAGCATCGATTTCCCTTACCTTACCTTCCAAGTATTGCACTTTCGGGAGACGGGTTTCAAAGTAGAAATTGTGGATCTGATCCATTTGTTCGCATTGCTCATCCAGCTTTGCATTCATGTACTTGAGGAGGTCCAACAACTCCTTTAGAATTGGAGCTAAACTATCGGCCTTATTCCTACAGGTAGTCCTTGCCTTATTGTCGCCTGATTTTCCAAGAAGGCATAGCACTTGAGCATGCTATGCAGGGCCTCCATAGAGATGTTTAAGGCTTTAGTGTTTGCCTTCTCGAGTTGATCAACCTTGTTCATTAACCCGGCCCAGGCCTCGTTGGAGACATCAGAGGTCAGGTTCGCCTTGGTGCCTTCTTCAGCCATTGGTGCAATGGTGTTGATTGACGAAGTGCTGCTTGAAAACCGTGGAAGTAACCCTGTGTCTATGAGCTCAAACCGTTGGTGCCTACCTTGTTTACACATGGACAAAAAGTTAAGTTCCATGTCGAATAAAACTGTGATGCAATGCATGTCTTAGGGGTGATCATTCCCTTGCCTGTTGACTGACATAAAAATGTAAAAAGTGCATGAACGTCGGAAATTTGCTTTTTGCTTTTTTTTTTTTCATTTTTCACCCTTTTTTTTGTCAATTTTTTCCGTTTTTATTTTGCTTTTCTTTCTTTTCCTTTTTTTTTGAAAACGCGAAGTTCAAAGGTCCGACGTCCGTTTATAATTGTATGACTTAACAAAGACACAACTGCCCCATTTACTTGTGGCCTGTATGGTAATGACCTGTGGTGCTGAATCTTATATTTGGCGATCTGATCCGCACACTTTGCATGAAAGTGGGTGCCGTTGTCACTAATGATTTCTTGAGGAACTCCATAGCGACAAGTGATGTTATTTTCTATGAATTTTGCCACGTGCTTAGCTTGGAGCTTAGCATATGATGCTGCTTCGACCCACTTCGTGAAGCAATCTATGTGCACAAGTATGAATTCATGACCTCCTTGCCCGGGCGGCGTAGTCTTCCCTATTATGTCTATTCCCCATGTAGAGAAAGGCCACGAAGAGACAAATGTGGATAGGAGAGACGGAGGAACATGGTATGCATTGGAGTATTTTTGGCAGGTGTCACATGTATGGACGTGTTGCTTGCAATCCCTTTCCATGGTGGTCCAATAATAGACATAATAGACATAATAGATTTCTCGAGTCTAGCACCTTAAATCAGATTTAGGTCTAGCCCATTCAAGTCTACTTTCGAGTTCAGTTCCTTAAGTCAGAACCTCAAGACTGAGTTAGGTTTGTTCTTAAGAGTTTCAAGTAGCACCTCTTTTGTTTCTGGGTTCTAAATGTAATTCTCTTGATTTCAGCAAGATAGCAAAGACTCGCAACTTGTCTCGGGGCTAGAAGGAGTAACAAGAAGCCAAACCGACGCGCTCCTGATCACAAGACACTTCCATGGCAAACATCGAACAACAGCTTACGCTATTCTAGAAAAGCTCGAGTCTGTGAATTCTCGCCTTGATGCCAAGAAAAGAGCATTGGGAGCTGAAAGAAAAGAGGACCAAGAAAAACCTCTCGAGTCTGAGGGGAGGAAGAAGACGATGCCTGAGACACCACTCCTCTCCAAGACTGAGACGAAAAAAGGGTGGAGCAACTAGAAGAGTTGGTCAAGAGAATGTCCGAAAATTCAGTTCAAGGGCCTCGTGTTGCTGATTATGAGATTAAGGGCCAGCTTCCTAAGAAGTTTGTCATCACTGATTTGCCCAAGTTCAAGGGAACTGAAGACCCAGAAGACACCTCCGCACTTCAATATCTCAATGGTCTTAAAGGAATGGCAAAGAGCTATTCACTTCGGTGTCCCTATTACTTTGGACCCCATCCATCCAGGTGGTTCAAGACCCTGAATCAAGCCAAGCTCGATGATTGGGAATATATCAAACACGAGTTCCTAAAGCAGTACAGGTACATTCCAGCTTCCTGTGGTCTCCGTGAACTAGAGGCACCAAGCAAGGAGAGAGAGAAAATTTCTCTACTTTCTTAATAGGTGGAGGGAGAAAGCCGCTCAAAACCAATCGCCGAATGAGGAAGATCAATTCGCATGGTCATCAAGAACCTTCAGCCACAAGTATCGAGAGCACTCAAGTTTCACCCATTGATTCATTTACTGGGCTCTACAAGGTTGGCCTCCTAGTTGAGGAGAGATGTTCAAGCCCAGAAGTCTAGGGTAACGGTGGGGCTTTAACAAGAAAGGTGGCTCCTCTTTTTCCAACACTGATCAAGTCAGCCACATTACCAATGACAACTCTTCTAATCATCCGCGGCTCTTTCAACAACAGGCCTCGAGACCACCAAGGACATTTTTTCCAATTGGTATGACTTATGAGCAGGCCTTTGATAGACTAACTGCAAAAGGTGCACTTGCTCCTATTGGACCACTCCAGACCCTTCAGATGATAAGAAATCTAGGAATTGGAATCCCAATGCCTATTGCAAGTTCACCAAGGAAGGGGTCACACCACTGAGAATTGCATCGTTTTGAAGCACAGGAGTTCAAGACATGGTTGAAGATGGTCGCCTCCCAGTCCCTCCAGCGGCGAAGATAGAGACAACATCCAAACCAACCCACTTGCTAACCATGAAGTCACCCCAAGCGTGGTCAATGATCTGCGCGGCTTCTCTAGATTGAGTCATAGAGTCCTAGTCCAAGCTATTGTCTTTCAATTCATTGTCTTTGAGTCTATGTAGTTCTTAATAAATAAGCCATGTATGTTTCAGTTTTCATTCCAATAAAATGATTCATTTGTTTGGCAATATTATTTTCTAATTCTATGCAAGTCTCAAACACTCATTGGCCACAATTGGTTTAATCTAATCTGATTCAATTATTGAAATTGAACAATGCCCAAGAGGCCTTCTTTCACAGCTCCAAAATGACCCCCCTTCCATACCCTTTGTCACATCAAAATCACCTTGCAACCTTTTGAGCCACAAACACTAATTTAGCCTATCTTTCTTTCATCACCCCACATCTACCTAACCCTTTGGACCAAACGGTGCGTAGGAAAGACACGTGCAAAGAAGAAAGAAAAAAAAAAATAAGGAAGAAAAAAGAAAAAAAGAAAAATAAAAGTTCAATGCAGTTCATCACAATGCAATCAATTCAAAATCCAAATCCAAAGTTCAAAGCCCAATTCAAAAAAAAAGCAAAGTCTAAACACACTGCGCGCCGTGGGTCACTTCATAACATCAAGCCTTTTAACCCTCAAACCACAGCCTCACATTACAACCACAAAAGCCCTCTCACACGAGGCATGTTCAAATCATCATCAAAACTACGTTGGTCTGATTCGTAAGGATACGTAGGAAGCCTCTTCTCGAGTTTCGACCCACGCATTAACATTAAATCATTTGAGGCCTTTTGAGTGCTTTGACTTGCTAAGAATTCGATAATGTTTTGCCAGTCTAGAACCTACAATAGACTCATGTTTGAACCAACATCATTAGCAACCTCGCATCTAGCCACATCTTTGACCCTAGCCACAAATTTGACCCTTTTTATTTCTCGAACCATAGCTACCTATCTTTGGTCACCTTCAAGACTCATTGACTCAATCCCAAAGAGTAAAGCCCACCTGACCTTTGGGTAGTACATTCTGTTGGAAACTCATCATACAATATCCACCTTCCCTATGTTGACTCTAAGCCTAACACTTGTCTCAAAGTCCTCGTGGGGGCCTCGTTTCATCATTGGCCCCTTAATTCCAGTTGGGGGCTTCTTGCT
>SNQN01000833.1:0-68691 GCA_008642245.1 Bassia scoparia | reverse complement strand
AGTTTTCCGTTTTAAACCCTCAGCATGAAAAAATACTAGGAGGGTTGTTTAACAGAATACTATGCAAATAGTGTCTAGTTTGTTGTGGCATGTGTTGTTAATTCCGTATTCTAGGAGCCTAATGTCGGTTGTCCATAGTTATCTTATTAGGCGTGAAACACAAAAATTTGCAGGTCTTTGTTAAAGCATATTATAGTTGTGAGACAAGCATGCAAACACTCAGACGAGGAATTTAAATTTATGCCTTAAGGTTGCTTTTAATTTGAATTGTCAAATTGTTTGTTAATCAGTATTACATGCAAATTACATAGAAAGTCGATTTTCTAAACAAGCATGCAAACGGGGGTTTAGAATTGAGACGTTGGTCTCAAACCTACCTCCTAACACGATGTCGAAGACTAAGGACGTAGCTTCGGACCCTTAGGAACCCTTTTCGAACCTTTAAAACCCTTGAAAACCTTTTAGATCTATTGCAAAAGAGTTCTTGAATATGTTTTTATGTGTTTGAAAGTGTTTGAGTGTGTTTGAATAATGTGTTTGTGAGAGAGAATGAGAGAGAGAGAGAGAGAAAATCGAATGAGTGATAGAGAGAAGCCAAGAAGTCGTGAAGTCGTCGAAATGAATTAGGGGACTCCCTATTTATAGACAAGGGTTGAAATCGGCAAAAAATAGGCAGTTTTTGGGCGTAAATCGCCCAAAGCTAGGCGTAATTGCGCCCAGCACTGCTTTGGATTTCGGCCGATTTACCTTGCCTCAAATAGTGTGATTGCGATGAAATAATATCATAATATAATCGTACATGATTTTATACGATTACGGTCTGATATTATTGCCATTGCGGCGGATATTATTGCGATATTCGGGATTGCTTTACCTCGAATAACGAGATTGTAATGGAATAATATCTTAATATAATCATATAAAATATATACGTGATTTTATACGATCACGGCTGATATTATTGCGATTGAGGCTGATATTATTTCGATGGTCGGGATATCCCGGGATGGCCCGCTTTGCTCGGTTTTGCATTTTTGCTTAAGAAATTCGTAAATATTAAACCATAAATCGAAAAAATTCTGGACAAAATATGTAAAAATTCCTTGTGAAAAGTAGTGTGTTGTGCTAAAATTTCGTGAATTTTGGAATTGGTTCCATGATTTATTTAATTATCGCAAAATTAATTAAAGGAAAAATTAACAGGTATAATCCGACCTTTCAGTGGTCTTCCAAAAATAAATCGACCTTTTGATTATTTCAAAATAATCCGAACTTTAGGGGATGTATTCCAAAAATGAACCCGGTGACTTGGAACCTATTAAGCAGGTTAAAATTTGATTAAAAAATTTTTTTCCCTTTTTTTTTGTTAAAACTCATTTTTCTCTATTTTATTTCCTTATTTTTTTACAAACTCACATTTCTTTCTCTCTCCTCTTCCTCACTCACGGTATCTCTCTATCTCTCCTGCCCCTCTCGCGTGGTGGTTGTGGTGTGTGGTGTTGGTGTTGGGTGCGGGATGTGGTGGTGGTGTTGGGTGCGGCGTGGTGGTGGTGGTGTGGTGGTGGTTGCGGGATTGAGGAGGGAGTTGATGGTTGCGGGATTGATTCCCTCGGTGGTGGTGAGGCTGTGGTGATTGTGAGCCTGTGTGGTTGGGCGGTGATGAGGGGTGGTGGGTGGTGAATTGGAGCTGGGCCAACCTCGAACCGCCACCGGCCCACCGTCACTCTCCTTTGCTCTCTTTCTTTCTCTTTCCTCTGTTCTGTTTCTTTCCTCTTTAGTCCTCTTTCGTTTCGTGAGGTGGTGAAGTCGGTGCTGTGGTTGCGGTGGTAGGTTGTTGCTGGTAAGTGGGGCAGAGACCTTCTCGGCGGGCGTTGGGTGGTCCAAGCCGAGTGCATTGTTTGGGGGTTGAGAAGGAGGGGTGTTGCTTGGGTGGGTCCGGCCATATGATGCTAGTGAAGTTGTGATAGTTGGCTCAAGGTGTTGAATTGGTGAGGTAAATCGAGGAGGGGGACGACACTGCTTAGTATGCCACCGGTCTGCAAGTAACATGAATGTTTTAGTTGATATGCGCAACGCGGTTTGGGCTGTGGTGGCGGCGGTGGTGCAGAGTGGGTTTGGCGTGGGGGCAGTAGGGACTAGGTTTGGACGGTGGTAGCCAGGTGGGTCTGGCGGTCGGTGGGCAGGGGTGGTGTGGTGTGGGTGAAGATGTTGAATTAATTAGGTTTAATATTAATTAAGCTTTAATTAATTTATTTTAATTTAAATTAACAACCCAATGAAACGTGACACGTGCAAAATTAACCTAAAAAACAAGTCACCAACCCGGTTACAATTGTATTGGGTGCATTTTTTGGGGGAGAGAATTGGCCATAAAGGATGATTATTTCAGAGATATATTCCAAAGCTTGGTTTATTTTTGGAAGAACCCAAAAGGTGGGAGTTATAGCTCTGTTAATTTTTTGCCCTAATTAAATTGGTTAATAATTCAGAAAAATTGCCAGAAAATGCTTAGAAAAAATTCAGAATAATGCCAAAAAATTCTATAAAAGAAATGTTCAAAAAATAAGTTAAAATTATTTGAAGTTAAAACTTAGTTTTGAGTCTAAATACCTGGAAGTGTGTCCGGTACACAGAATCTGCCTTTTTAAGGGCGATGTCAAGGTCCCTGAGCTCTCTCGATTTGACTTGTGTGGTTGCGAGGGGTGTTTATCATTACATTCTTGGGCTAGGGAAAAATGTATGTATATACAGCGTGTGTTAAAAAAAACTTTGAATTTTAAATTGTTTTCATAATTTAATTATCGGCGCGAAAATTAATTAAATTGCTGAAAATTCCGAAAGATTGGCCAAATAACGTTTAGCAAAAATTCAGAAAAAGTCTAAAGTTTTTTTTAAAAAAGTTAGAATATTTGAGAAATTAAAACTTCTCTTTTGAGGTGCTAAATACCTGGAAGAGGTGTTGCGGTGTAAGGGAATTTCTTTTTTTAGGGGCCTGTCAGGGTCCTAGCTCTTCTCTAATTCCGACCTTGTCTGTGCGAGGGGTTCTTATCATATTGGCCGTTTTGGGCTAGGGAAATGTTGTAATCCTACAGCTGGTTCATTCAAGCGAGTAAAATCCGCTGAATGGTATCCCAAATTGTGTCCTTTGTCAAGAAGATGACAAATTTAGGATCGTACACTGATTACAGAGACTTAATAGCGCCTGCTCCGAAAAGATCAGTATCCTATGCTAAGTTGGGGTGATATGCTTTTGAGATGCCGCATCCAAGACATGAGATGGAGGTCGACTGTAGAATGGTTTGCGGGGTTTATCAATCAGTGATTGCTGAGGATTGATCGCTCATAAACTGCATTTAGATGCCCAAGGTCTGTGGAACTTTATGAATTTGCGGCCATGCCTTTCAGATTGAAGAATGCAAGGGCAACWTATCAATGTGCTATAAACCTCATCTTTGATGAGATAATAGGGGACTTCATGGAGATCTATATAGATGATGTTTTGGTGAAATCAGGGAGCGCATTAGAACATGAAGAGCATCTTATTCGTGCCTTTAAGCGAATGAGGAAGTTCAATCTTAGGATGAATCCATTGAAGTGTGCAATTTCCTGGGGTTCCTAGAACACAAAAAGGGTATCGAAATAGATCAGAACAAAGCAAATACTGTGTTAGAAGCTGAACCCCCTCAAACAAAAAGGGAGTTACAGAGTTTTCTAGGACATATAAATTATGTTCGACGATTTATTATCAATTTAGTAGGAAAAATGAGAGTTTTTCTCTTTTGTTGAAATAAAAGAAAGGAGATGAGTTCAAACGGAATGACGAAATCAGTAAGCATTTGAGCATATCAAAGCTAAGCTGGCTTCCCCACCAGTTTTAATTACACCAAAATAAAATGAGAAACCATTGAGGTTATAATTATTTTGGTGTAATTGCATACTCCACTTACACAACCTTACTTTGACAAATAGAATAAGTATGGGCAAGAGCATGCATACCCAAGAAAATGAGTATGGGCATGAGCAAGCAATTTTCTACAAAAGTAGAATCTTGTAAGACGTGGAAACTAGATATACCAATGCCGAGAAATGGTGTTTGAGTTTGTATGATGCTTCCATTAAACTCAATCATTACTTTATGGCTTTCTCCATTGAGGTCGTGTCACCAACCGACGTGTTGAAACATTTTTTGAATCACCTATTTGTCAAAGTAAGGTTGTGTAAGTGGAGTATGCACTTATCCCAGTTCGAGTTGAAGTATGTCCCTGAAGCGGCTGTGAAAGATCAAGCTTTAGTAGATTTCATAGCCAATCACCCAATCGGCAACAATGATCAGGTTCACGAGGAGGAACCTTGGTGTCTGTTTGTTGATGGAATAAGTCGAAACAGTTCAACTAGGGGCGAGATAATGATGATGTCACCGGAAGGTGTGAAGACCAAAATGGCGGTAACTTTCTTAGACCGATGCACAAATAACAGAGCCGAAATTGAAGCTCTCGTTATATGTATCAAGAACTTGAAAGATATGGGTGTCACAAGGGTTCAAGCCTTTGGGGATTCTCAGTGGGTGGTGTTCCAAATGAGTGGAGAATATAGAGGAACCTCCCCTCTAGCTTTAGCGATCAACACTATGCTAAGAAAATTAATCTCCTCGTTTGAACAGTGTGACATTTCATATGTGCCAAGGGAAGAGAACCAAGAAGTTGATTACTTAGCTCAACATGCTTCTTCAAAAGACCCTGATGGTTTTAAAGAGAGTGTAATACACATTAGTTCATTCAAGTTAAAACCTTTAGAAGAAGCTATGAAGGTTAAGGTGAATAAGGTTAGTGTTCGTGGGTGCAAGGCAGACTGGCGCTAGGAGAGTAAGGATATATAAAGGATCCTTATGGCAAGAAAGTTCCTACAAATGTAAGGTTGGCAACTACAAAACTGTTCCTCCTAGTAAATAAGCTGTATCGGAAGGACCCACAAGGACTTTTGTTGAGATGCGTGAGTAACMAGAAGATTTTGACCATCTTTGCAGAAGTTCACCACAGAATTTGTGGGTCACATTAGTCAGGACTTAAGATGCAATAGCTCATTCATAGAATGGGGTTCTTTTGGCCTCTAGTTAAGYGAGATTGTTTGCAATATGCTAAAGGTTGTAAGTGCCAGATATTCAAGCCAATAAGCAGAGCTCCAGTAGCGGAGCTGCATTTTATAATCAAGCCATGACCTTTCAGGGGTTTGGCCATCGACGCAATTGGAACCATTAAGCCACCTTCATCWGGACATCACGCGTATATTCTAATAGCTGTTGAATTCTTTACCAAGTGGATTGAAGTTCAAGCGTTCCAGAAGCTCAACGCAAGGGAAGTAATATTATTTCTCGAAGAAAGGGTCTTTATGAGATTTAGGATTCTATAGACTATCACTTTTGATCAGGCTTCTATGTTAACGGGGGAATAATTTGATGAATTTCTCAAAGAATTCAACGTCCAAAAAGTACATTCCACGCCCTATTTTGCTCAAGCCAATGGATAGCCAGAAGCCACAAATATAATCATAGCTAGATGGATATCTAAAATGGTGGACAACAACCCATGAGATTGACACACTCTTTTGCATTATGCTACATGGGCATACAGGACCTCAAAGAGGGACACTACGGGTATGATTACACTTTTCCAGTAGAGTTGAGCGGGAAGTCTGCTACAGTGGCTAGGCAGATGGATTTATCGCTTGAAGACTATAATGAGGAAATGAACATGAAATTGATGGATGTGGAGGAGGAATGTATGTGTGCTTTGGAGTATAATATCAAGGCTCAAAAGAAGCAAGTAGCTAAGTCTTTTAACAGGAAAGTCAAACATAAGATTTTCTTGGAAGGTGATTTAGTGTGGAAGATGAAGTTGCTCGAGCATAGCTACAAAGATCACATTTTTGGAAAATGGTCGTCTATGTGGGAGGAACCATTTTGAGTGGTTAAGGTTATGTTAGGAAATTCCTATCTCCTATAAGAGTTAGATGGGGAAGTGTTTCCAAGGGCTCTAAATGGCAAATTTCTGAGGCAATATACCCCAAGCATTTGGGAAAGCAATCGAAATCTACAGTCAAAACTTCCTGACCGAGAGGCGTTTGATAAATAATACGTTGATGCAAATGATCAAGTTCATGTAACAAAATTACCGAGAAAGGGTAATATAGCAAAATTGAGGGAAATGTTGTGATGGTGATTTGCCGGAATCAAAGATGAAACGTTCTCTCACATGAATGGCACGGGATCGGGAGTTAATTTTGAAACACTTTGGAAGTCAAAGGGCCAAGGACACCTAAGGGGTGTGGTGATTATACAGAAATTACTAGATCCCTAACGAGCTTATAAATATAACGTGTCATATGATTGTTTCTACATCTCACCCATTCTCTTTCTCTCTTTCTAAAATATTTTTCAATCCTTTCTTTTCTTGGAGCATTGGCCTAATGATCCAACACTATGGAATTCAAGAGGTGGATTCATGATAAAGCCCGAAGCCAAGAAGGCTTCACTTTTATCAACCATGAGATCGCCCGCCAAGTTCTCGATGGTGTGGAATGAAGGCATACGAATACAGAGAAGAAGACACTCATCGCTTTTGAATTCAAGTGGTTCAAGTACTAGAGGCAGGAGCTGACCACCCGAACAAAAGGAAAGAACAACTTGCAGATGAGGCAACATTTCGAATGGCAGAAAGGGAGAAGGAAGAAGAAAGAAGGAAGAAATGAATTGAGTTACGACTCAAGATGGAAGAACGAAAGAGGGACAATGACAAGAAGAGAAAGAAGGGAAAGGAAAAGTGCAAGTGTTCGTTTTCCTACGAAGTTCCAAAGGCAATAATGACGTCCACTTCACATGCGGTAGCCCCTGTTCTTAAAGCATTATCAACATCATCGACTTATTCTTCTTCGTCGTCACATCCACTATCTTCATCGGCGGGATCAGTTCCTGCGAGGTTTGAGCGGCAAGTTGCGCGTGCCCAAAGTGAAGATGAAGATGAGGTTGATTCTAATAACTACAAGATAGCTAGTGATTGATTCACTTCATTTTTATAATCGTAGAGAAAATAGTCAAAACATGGTTCTGACAAGGTTTTAGTTTTYTAAATCCTCTAAATGTTAGAATTATGTGCTAATTTATGCTTAATCTAAATATGTTAATTCCAATCTTTTGTCAAAAACATTGTCTTGCAATGTTACAATTGTAATTCTTAAATTTCTATTAATGGAAATATTTTGTCTAAGTAAATCTTTTTATTTGCAAAATATAGTACATTTTTCATTAATGATGAACATTACTTAATGACCAGACATGCAGACGTAACATACTAAATGATGTCTAGTAATGATGGCTTTACACAGGGTAATGTATCAATTTATGACTTTGGCTTCCAAGTATTTTCCCAATAGAAAGTAAATATAATTCTTGGAAATTGTGAGTATTTAATTATGCATTATCTCACCTAATGCTATCTTCTTAAATTATTTTATTACAAATATAAGAATGATCACAAAATTATAACCATAAGGATATAAGGTCATTTTTATAACAAAAGAATAAAACTGAAAATTATAAGTCCGATCCTCTGGCAATTGGAAACATTAATTAGCAAGGACTCAAGTGATATCGTCCTTGTAAATTAAGGCACCAATTTATTATGGACTAAAAATATTTTGTTGACTGTTGTTGACTAAGTTGAAGGAGTTTAAACAATGAAGTAAGTGACTAGCTAGCGATGATTAAAGAATTAAAGAGACTGGAGATGTGTGGCATTTCCTGGATGATTGTCGTCTGGCAATATGACAAAAGAGGTAGAGGGGAGTTATGATGGAAGTGGCCCACTTGGATAAAGCCCAATAATGGACGATCCATGAGATACAAGCAATAGTAGGATTTGGAAGGAAGCACGAGGATTTGAAATATGAAAAGAGGATTTGAAACCGTAAAGAAGAATAACTTCCCCCTACGATACTCACCATGGAGGCCTCTAAATAGATGCAACAGGATCAGAGAAAACAACAACAAGCACAACAACAACATCAATCTTACTTCTTTTCGCATTTAGCTTCTCTTAGCCACTCTTGGCTTAGTAGCTAAGTACAGTTTAGCGTAACGTAACTTAGCTTTGCGTAGCGTAGCATAGAGTAGTTCATCCCTCAATGGATGAGTAGTTTGCTCGTTTTTTATCCCAATTTTTTGAACATTGAGGTTATCATCCTTCCTTGTAATACGATTGTAGTCTGACTCTATCTCTATCTATTTAATGGATGGTTTTCTTTTCTATTCATCTTTGTTTGTTTTACACTTCAGTCTTGTTCCACAACAAGGTCATTTCCTTATGCTTTCACCTTCTTGATTAACTTTACTATTCAGGAGCCATTTTACGTTAGCAAGGTTATTTATATAATCAGTAACCAGAGGGGCAGCCCCTTACCGAACTAAAAACAATATTGGGTGGTTAACTTGTTGGTGAAGTACAAAATCACCTCAACAATCGCATATCACAACAAAAGAGATTGTTAGCATTGACAATTATAATTAAAACAATTGCGATAAGGCAAAAAAATTAAAAATATAAGAATTTACATGATTGAAAACCAAAAACAAAACGAAACACAATGTATTATATTAATTAAGGTTAATAATAAGATAAGAGAGAGAGTTAGATTGAATAGCCTTAGAATTTGTACCTAGCTTCGCAAATAAAYGACTCCAAAAGTTGCGAAGGATTCAAGAAACTTGGATTTTGTTTGTGATTTGTGTTTTGTGTGTGATTTGTGTAAGAGAGATTTTGGAGGGCTTTGTCTTGCACGTACTCCATAGATTTTCGTTTATGTTAGATTAAGCATCGAGAGAATATATTTATAGGCGTATAGGGAATGATAAGATAGAAGGAGGTTTCGTATATACACTAGATCAAACGTATATATTAATGGGGATTGTATATATGCTCATACCAAGCGTATATACGATTGGCCCATTCGTATATACGTTGGTGTTGACGTGGCATCCATGTCCGTATATACAATTTTACTCCCCCTATCTATTTTGTTTGGGAATTTCTATTCGTATTTTTAGAATCTAATCTACGATCCGGGAATATCCTTTATCCAATTTTGGCTTGCTTGTAGCTCCAGGTTAACCTTATTGAACATTCCGCATCATCCCAAAATAATTTGGATTTATCTTTTGAATTTATTTACTTTCGCAAACTTATAAAATCATAGAAAAATAAAAAAAATTATTTAAAAATACTGGCGAACTCAGAAAAATGAGAGGAATAAGATGATGAGAATGAAAAATCTTAGAAATGTCTTTTAAAAATAATTCTAAAAAATCGTTTTGCTCAGAAAAATGGCTTAAAAATAGGAAAAAATTACAATAAGGGTTTTTCTAAGGTATACCATTGTGGTTTGGCATTTTCCAAGGGCTACCTATGCTTTTTAGAACTTCTGAGGTATACCCTTAAGTTGCCAAACATTTACAAGTGATACCCATTCCCTAATTCAATCCTTAACCTTAGTTAACTTAAAAATTAAAAAATAAATAAAAATCCAAAAACTCTCTCAACCACCCACCCACCACCATCCCTAACCCCTACCCCACCTCAGTCACGCACCTACCCACTACAAATCACAATGCCCACCGCCACAACGCCCTAACCACCACGACGCCCAGACAACGAACTCCAACACCACCAATCACGACCACTCGATCCATTCGAAACCCTCGCCAACTCCACTCAAAACACCCTGTAACCACCAATCGAACTCTCGCCCAACCAGTCAAATTAAACCCCTAAATCGATTTCACTTTAAATTAAACCCCCCAAATCGATTTCTCTTTAAATTGGTGGTGCATGAWTTGGTRTGAGATTCGAATAGRTGGTGCGTGAATTGGTGCRAGATGCGAATTCRGTGGTGTGTAAATTGTTAGTGTGAGATGCTAACTGGTGGTGCGACGTGATTCAGAATAGTGTGAGGTGCTAATTGATGTGACACTTGACATGGTGGTGCGATTTTTTGTGACGCGGTGGTTAGAATTATTGTGCTATTCAACATGGTGGTGTGCGATGGTGGTGGTGCGAATCAACTCAAGTTCGTGGTGGTAGTTTAATTGCTGGTGGTGTCGATGGTTATTTGTGGTTTAGGTTCAATTGGTGGTGGTGGTGGTTTAGGCAAGGTGGCGCAATTGGTGTGTGCGTGGGTGGTGTCAGGGTCTCAAGGAGGAGGAGGGGTTGATGGGTTAGTGCTGGCTAGTGGGTGGGTGGTTATGAGGGAGGGAGGGGGTTTGGGGTTTTTTTGGTTTTTAATTTTTTTTATTTTAAACTTAACTAAGGTTAATGTTTTAACTAAGGGAGGGTATGACTTAGAAAGGATATTGAGCTTAGGGGTATACCTAGAAGTTCACAAAGCTAGGTAGCCCTTAGAAAACCGCAAACCGCAAGGTATACCCTTAGAAAAACCCTTACAATAAATATTTTCCGTCCATTCTGGCCCTCGCATATGATTTTAACTCAAATTTAATTCGACTTGTGCAAATGGGTGTGGTTTGGATTTTGTCACAACAACTGGAATCAAATCTATTAGAAATGTCGTACATTTCCTATTGGCTGTTCAATTTGGGAGAACTTTTGGGTGTCTACGAAGCCCCACTTTGGATAAGTTGGAGAGAGCTGTGTTCTCGTAAGACGAAAGTCAAAGTATTCATTTGAAGAAGATAGCTCAAGACGTTGCATCTTGAGTTACCATTTTCGCCAGGTTACCCTGCAAACAACAGGTTAGTCTTACCTTTTACACGCGCTCCAGTGTGTTAATCCCTCTAAAGCGTTTGATCCTTAGGCGATTTTTCTCCTAACAAATGCCTCGGCTTTTCAGGAAAAGAGATGTTATAGATGCAAGGCTTGTTATGAATCCTTTTGGAGCATAAAACCTTCAGAGATCTCCTTCGATAAGCATAAACCTTGGGAAGTGAATGTGCATTGTGAATCTTCCTTTTGTAAGCATAAACCTCAAGAAATCTCCCTTCACTACATAAGCCTCGAGGATGAAATGATGTATGTGAATTCCCTGTAAGCATAAACTCCGAGGATCTCCCATCAATAAGAATAAGCCTCGGAAGACTGATGTACGTGAATCTCTTTTGGAACCATAAACCTCCGGAGATCTCCCTAGTAATCATAAGCCTCGTCCTCAAGAAGCTTTCCCTATGACTTACCTTGGCTTTTCGGAAGAATTGGGCATATAGCAACAATCGTGTATAGATGAATGTTGTATAGGCATGTATGATTGAGAAGGAACACTTTTGTATAGCAACAATCGCATATAGCAACAAATGTCGTATAGGCGTGTGTAGAAAACAAGGCAATTACATGTAGAGTGAATGTCGTATAGGTGGTCTTACAACTCAAATAAGATGAGCCCTAGCCTCGTGTGTAGAGATGGTGCAACGTGCAATGTTCATTGTGTAATGTGTAATGTGTTTGTGTAATATGTTTGTATAGTGTGTTTATGCAATGGTGTTTCTGTACTAATATGTATGCATGATGATATATGTATGCATGATGATGCTTATGAAGTGTGTGTAATGACAACTTGTGCAATGCAAGTCTATTCTAATGCATGAAGTGACCAAGGAAATAGACTAATGTTAAGATGTTTTAAAAGTGTGAGATGAAGTCGTCTCAAGCCCCTATTCAGACGATGCTCGTGATCGCGAGTGAGCCCCTAACCCATGGGGTTTAGGTGTATGTGAAAGGCTAAATCTGTGGTGCTTATGGTAGGTCTAATGTGTGAGCCCCTAACTAGGTCAAGCTTGTGCGCTTTTTTGGCGAAATCGACATTGGGACTCGTGTCATGAACAAGAGTTGATGGCTGAAGGTAAGGTGAGGCAAGCTTATGAAGTCATGGGTTTTATCTTAGCTTATGGTGGTGGTAGTGGCAAGGGATGAGGTTTTCGGATGTGAGTTGGAGTTGCCAGAATAGGTGACTTGAGTTAATCGCCTGATTGTGGAGAGAGCAAGAGAAAGCAGGATACTTCAATGTGACGCTTCGAGGAGGATGTATGGTGATTGTTGCAAAGTGATAGCCTAAGGAAGAGTTGAGGAGAGCCAAGATGCCTTGATGTGATGTTTCATGGAAAATGCATGGAGACTACTATGATGTGATAGCCTATGGAAGAGTTGAGGAGAGTCCCTCAAGGTGTGTGAAAGAATAGGCTAATGGTTTAAGAAAAGAAAATGCTAAAATTTGTGACTAGAGGCGAGTGGATGCGGAATTGATGTGGTTCCCTACATGATACTGGTTCAAGTTCGAGTCTATGTCGGGTGCTATACTAGGAATTTATATTGCAAACATTAAGAGAATTAAATCAACTAGAAGAGTGGACTTCAGAATGTTATTGGGTATTGGGTCGGACCTCGAGATGAGGCTTCCTATGTATCCTTTTGGAATAAGACCGTCGTAGTTCCTGTTGATGACTTAGACAATGCCTCGTGTGAAAGGGATTTAGTGGATGTAATGTGAGACTATGGTTAAGGGT
The DNA here is from genome assembly GCA_008642245.1 of Bassia scoparia. Lineage (NCBI taxonomy): Eukaryota > Viridiplantae > Streptophyta > Magnoliopsida > Caryophyllales > Amaranthaceae > Bassia > Bassia scoparia. Next base: position 56,135 of record SNQN01000833.1, on the reverse strand, counting down.
TAAGAAAGAAAGCGAAAAGGCTATAAATTCCTAATGTATCCCCCCATGGTGCATAGTGTGCGTTTCAGACTTTTGCATTTGAACTTGGATTTTGAATTGAACTTGAATTTGCACTTTAAATTTTGAATTTGGTTTTCTTTTCATTTTTTGCACTTTGGATCTTACTTGTTTTTGTGCATTGTTTGAATTCCCAAGGGTTAGGTAGACGTGGGTGATGAAAGAAAGATAGGTTTAGTGAATGTGTTTAGGGCTCAAAGGGTTGCAGGGGATTTAATGGATACATGTGATGGGAAAGGAATGATTCTTTTGTGGATATTAAGAAAAATGGCCTATCTTGACAATGTCCATTATTTAATTTGATTCTTAGATCCAATCTTCCAGTTAGTTTAGTTCCATTAAAGTTAGTAGTACAAACTATATGGAGGCTAGAAAGAGAATGAATAATGAAACTTTTATTGATTTCAAATGAATTCATTACACGCATGCTAAATGTAGAAATGAATAATAATCCTAATGAAATAAATCCTAATCCTAATGACACAAACTCGAAAGGAAAAAGACATCACAAACGGTCTAGGTGAGGGAACTCTCCGACTCAATCCTAAAAATGGGATCCGAACTAACTCTTTTCTTACCATATGATAGTCTCTTTAAGAAGGTCGTCCTCTATGATAACTCCAATATCGTAAAAATATGTGAAAGTGGTGAGGCCTTAGTACTTTAGATGATCTTTGTACTTCGGCTTAAGGCCACCAATGAAGGTTTTGACCATCTCTTCTTCAGTGGGAGTGGAGACTAGTGTGGCAACAACTTTCCTCCATCTAGATAGATAGGCGGTGAACCCCTATTTCTCCCCTTGCATAAGGATCTTGAGCTCTGGGAATGAAGTTTGGGTCTGAATGTTACCCTTATATCATGTCATGAATCCACAATCGATGCTTTCCCGTGTAACAATTTCTTTCACAATAAGCGAGAAGAACCATTTCTAGCATATTAGTTCCAAAGAGAAGGGAAAGACGATTGAAAACAGAGTAGGGATGAATCCTTTGAGTGACATGGTGGTCTTAAATCCCTTGAGATGAAATCAGGAGTCATCGGTTGGCTTGAACTTAGGTATGGCGTCGGTTGAAAATTTTCTTTGGTAGTTTAGAAGAAAGGTTAAGATCAAGTGTAGTTAAGTCCTCGTGAAAGGTAAGTCCTCATGAAAGGTGGGGTGAATGGATTTCTGGATTGCTTTTTCAACTAGCTTGGCAAAGGAAGAGCTCGAGATTCGTTCCATATCGTTAATCTTAGTTTGAAGTCCTTGCATGGCCTCGGCTAGCTCTTGAACTTTGTCGAAAAGTTTTTGGATCTGTTCTTCGTTAGAGACCATTTTGTGATGTTAAGGTGATGGGCCTGTTGGTGTTGAAAGTTGGGAAAGGTTGGATTTGAGAGGGTGGATTGGGCTTGGAAGGATGGATTGGTCTTTGAAGAATGTATGGTGCCCTTCAGTTTTTGAATTTTTTTTGGAAAGGGCACCAATCGATATGAGAATGTATGATATTCAAGTGTGATTGAGATTGTGTGATGTGGAATAAAAGATGACCATAGACTATATGAATGTGACTATGAATGTGGGTCAAGAATGAGGTTTAGAGTCCATACAATGTACACATATACAACATGACTACAATTTGACTATTGTCGGTTTGGGTTAGGTCAAAGAGGGTACCATGCTTAAAAGTAAAGCTTGGTCCTAATTTCACCACTAGCAATTAGCGATGTATGGTTAAGTTACCTCTTATGTACACACATTCAGTAACACGTGCACATGCGGCATGGGCGAGATAGGACTTGCCTTAGCCATGTGATCCATTAACCACATGCACCAAGGTAGTATCCCCCCTTAAGGCGATCTCGAGCATAGAACATGCCCATAATGAGACCAAGGAGCCTAAGGTGTAACCCAATTAGGAGGGTCACATGTATAATCCAATGAAAATAACGATGAAATGAATTACGAGACTTTCAAGTTTGTCCACTTCACCTAACGATGATTTTCCCCAATGAAGTCGCCATTTTGTAGGCATGTGCCCTTATCGGGCCTTGTCCTACATCAATTTTGTTTGTAGGATTGAGCCACAAATACCACATGTGAGTGCGTTGGGGGAGTGTTGTCAAATTGGGAATCACCATCGTGCTTATACAAATTAATCACGGACGCCCGAACATTGGTTCCAAGCTAATGGCCGCACTATTAAGTCCAATAACCAGTTCGTGGGTTCGCGGACATGGTACGGACTGAATCTTTTACCTGAATCCGCCCGCATGTAGCGGCCTCTATTCGGTCTCGTTGTAATTCCATTCGATCAAATTCATAATATACAAACGAACTTTACATTTTTGTCCTTAAGAAACGTTTTAACCCTAGAAAATATTACGAAAGAGAGTTTATATTATGCATATACCACTACCTAGCCTAATTATTGTGATCACATCRAATTAGTACGAAGCCTAAAATCTGTGCACCCACAATTAATCTGAATTTAATTTGATTCAAGTAATTTTCGGTCTTGTTTAAGCAATCAAAAGCATCATATGCATAAGAATATACAAGAATTGAAAACTCAAATATATACAAATCTACTTACCTTGTATCGCTACCAACACAAAAGAAAACATAGGTTAATGTATCAAAAGCTTTGCTTCTAATTGAATCACCTATCACAACAAAAGAGATCGTTAGCATTGACAATTATGATTAAAACGATTGCAATAAGGCAAAAACAATTAAAAATAAAATAATTTACATGATTGAAAACAAAAAACAAAAAACAAAACGAAACTCAATGTATTATATTAATCAAGATTAATAATAAGAGAAGAGAGAGTTAGATTGAATAGCCTCGGAATTTGTGCCTAGATTCTTAAAGAAACAACTCCGAAAGTTGCGACGGATTAGAGAACCTTGGATTTTGTGAGTGCTTTGTGTGAGAGAGATTTTGGAGAGCTTTATATTCCACGTACTCCGTAGATTTTCGTTGATGTTCGATTAAACACTGAGAGCATGTATTTATAGGCGTTTAGGGAAAGATAAGATTAAAGAGGTTTTGTATATACGCTAGAGTGATGCACGAATTTTATATCTGGTTTTTAGTGTCTTTTTATTATTTTTTTCGTAGTTTTGAGTTAGATTTGTCTTTGTTTTGAGTCTTTTTCCTCATTTCTTTCTCTAACCCTCTAGAGGCCGCTTTTAGCATTTTTGCCACATTTTCTCTTTTGTTTTGATCGGTTTTGCAGGCACTCATTTGAGGAGAATTGTTAAGAGTTGTTTTGACACACTTTGGATTGTTCGAGGCTCGGGATTATGGTTCGTGTCACCTTTGGTGAAGTTTTGGAACGTTTTCGGCACTTTCAGATGTGTTAGGCAACTTCAATTAAGCATAACTTTCAGCACACTTATCATTTTGATGTGATTCTACTTGGAAGTGAAAGTTAGTCTCGATAGCTTCGAAACGATTGGTCATATTCTTCATTCCGATGTAAAACGAAGAAGTTATGACTGTTTCATTTCTTGTTCGCAGTGAAGTTTGGCAGTAGTGCCCAGTAGCGCCCGCTACCTAGGCGCTACTCTTCTCTAGATTCTTTTCTCAGCTTTTCTATTTTGGATTTTGTTTTTAATTTTTCTTTTGGAAAAATTAACAAAAATAATCCCACCTTTGGTGGGTCTTCTCAAAATAATCCCACCTTTCAATATTCTCAAAATAATCCTAACTTCTCCCTTACCCTTCCAAAATTGGTCCCAACCGGTTGGTTACCTATACATCAAGTTAATTATACACGTGTCACTCTCTTATTGACTCTAACTAAATTAATTAAAATTGAATTATAATTAAATTTAAACTAATTAACACTTAAACTTCCAATATTATTCATGGCTAAAGCTTTGGACTTTGTCTCTTCATTCAAAAATCGCACCAAAAAAATCCCATTTTTAACCTGAATCACCTTGTCAACATTAAATTTTCCCCACAATCTCCTACTAAATCCATCAATAATGCCAAGTTTGGGATTCGATCCAATCACGAACAAGACAACAGCTAATTCCCAGTATTTAATTTCATCAGCAATATCAAGATGCGAAATTTCAACAACATCATCATTTGCATTCGAATCAACTGGCTTAATAACTGGGTTAGCATTCAATACCTCTATGCTTATMAGATCGGAATCCTGATGCATCCCCTCTGCCACTTTCGATTTAGCATTTGAGCCGTGAATGATTTCGGCGACGGTTTTTCATTGAAGATTGGTGGTATTGCGAGAGGGCGGCGCTGTTGAACGAGAGCTATGGCATGACGACGACGATGGTTGAGCTATGAGGGAAGAGGTAGGGGTGACTATTGGCCAGTGAGAGAGGAGGGAGGGGGGCTGGTGGGTGGTTGTGGGGGAAGGAATGAGGGTTGGTGGGTGGCTGTTAAGGGAGAAAGAAAGGGGTGGATTTTTTTTTAATTTTAGTTTTTTTTTGTTTAATTAAAGTTGAAAAAGAAGAAAGATGACCTGTTGAGTAGGTTTCAAGTCATCTGGACCAATTTTGGAAGGTTAAGGGTGAAGGTGGGATTATTTTAGAAATATTGAAAGGTGGGATTATTTTGAGAAGACCCACCAAAGGTGGGATTATATTTGTTAATTTTTCCTTTTCTTTTCCTTGGTTTTGGCTGGTTGTTACTGCCATTATTGGGTACATTGGACACCACTAATTATGTAAATTCTCTCTTACTTTATTTTCTCTCTCTTAGTTTTTKCTAGTAGCTTTTAAGTTCTTCATTACTATTCATCATCTTCTCCGTATTTCTTTTGCACTTTGAACTTTTTAACCTTGGAATCTTTGGCCCAAAATTTATATTCAAGCTCTAGTAACTATTCTCTATCTCTTGCACTTCTTTAATTTCATTTTGGTTTAAGTATTTCATGAATTGCATTTTTTGGGTTTTTATGAGATTTGCTTAGTTTTACTTATAACTTTAGAAATTGTTGTTTAGCTTGTTAAATATGGATGTTATTATGTTTATMAGCATGTGTGARTAGTTTACTTGCTAGAGTTGGGTGAAACCCTCATTTCACCATGTGATTTCCATTACTTGCTTGAGGTTTATGCTTGTTTTTGACATGACTTGTGTGGTTAGGAGGTGCAATTACTAATTATCATGCTTAGCTACCATGATAGTTTTACTAAGGACCTATGACGAAGGAACGAGAGTTGAACTCTTAGGTAGTGGTGGACCAAGGAATTTGACGGTAAGGGACGATCCGATAATTAAATTTATTTTTAAAAATCGGGTACATATTTAAAAAATTCGAGAACATATTCAATCCAATAGACCAGATTATTAAAAAAATCTAGTACACATTAAAAAAATTCGAGTACATATTCAATAATTAAATTTATTTTTAAAAAATCGGGTACACAATTAAATATATTTTTAAAGAATCGGGAACATTATCAACATCAATTGGTTTATCCACGTCAATTGGAACATTACTAGTGATTTCATTTGCCACCTTATCTTTTGTTTTCAATTTCCTAGCAAACATTTGTCGAAGATCGGATTTCTTTCCTTTGTTTTAGACTTTTTAAGAGCTTGCCATATCCTATTAATTTTTAAAATTATATACATCAATATTCAATAATCTAATTGAATAACAATTGAATATTCAATAATCCAATTGAATAACAATTCAACATTCAATAACCCAATTGAGTAACAATTCAATATTCAATAATCTAATTGAATAACAATTCAAAATTAAAAAAGGATCGAAAAAACATACGTGCGGTGGTTGCCGRAGGAGGTGGYGTCGTGRCCGTGTGGTGGACTTYGTGAATCGCGCCCCTTCTTACTTYGTCGCTCGTGTWGTCGTGTGAATGTGTAAGTCGCGTGAATGTGTGATTAGTGTAATACACGAAAAAAAAGGTTGTAAGGGGAATCGAACCTCTGATCTATCTAAACCCCAACTTGGGCCTCTTGAACATTGTTACAAGTCTAATACCAACTAATCTAAGGCAATGATCTTGTTATAGAATTGCAATCAATTATATTCATGCCTTTTTCTAGTTAAATTTTTTTTCTCTGTTTTTTTACCAAAGTGGGGGGGGGGATAGTCGTCCCCCCTTGTTCCTTAGTGGGTCCGCCACTGCTCTTAGATGAACTCCTCCTAGCTACTTAAATAAAGGAACCATGAGAATAGGGGCCGTATTCTTGGGATGTTACTAGCTTTTGCGACTTTTGTGTTTAAAACGAGCTTGTGACCAAGCCCTGAGAATAGGTCGTCTTGGATTGCAAGTGAGGTTCTCCTAKTTAGCTTGASAGAGTGGTTTAGGACCTTAGAAAGTCTCCTCTTGTCGGTTGATTCATGTTCATTTGCCTCATTGCTTGTGTTCGGGTGGTACATGTGCATTTTGTGTGGTTAAACTCCAATCCTAGTGTGGTAATTGTTTGTTCCTCTCATGTTAATAGTGTTTATGACCACACTCTTAACCAGATTTATGGCTTAGCTTGTCGCCTCGATAACTAATTGGTGCTTAACACGTTATTCCCGTGGGTTCGACCCCTCATGCCCTACTACTTAGCTAGTAAGACTCAGATATGAACTTTATATTTGGCAGCCTTGACGACGGGCTATCATAGAGCAAGCGTATATATGGTATGGGGACCGTATATTTGCTCATACTAAGCGTACATATGATTTGCCCATTTGTATTACGCTAGTGTTGACGTGGCAGCCACGTCAGCCTAGCGTATATACGATTTCACTCCCCTATCTATCTTTCGTTCGGGAATTCCTATATGTATTTTTTGATTCTAATCTACGATCCGGGAATATTCTTTATCCGATTTTGGCTTTCTTGGAGCTCACGATTAACCTTTTTGAATATCTCGGATCATTATCGAATTTTTTGGATTTTTCGTAAAATTTTTGAATTTATTTACAAACTTATAAAAATCATATAAAAGTTAGAAAAATTATTTAAAAATACTATCGAACTTATAAATCATTCCTTAAAATCAATTTGCTAAGAAAAATGGCCTAAAAATAGAAAATAATTAAAATAAATATTTTCCGCCTATTATTGGGGCCTTTGGCATATGATTTCGAACTCAACTTTAATTCGACTTGAGCAAATGGGTTTGGTTCATGGATTTTGTCACCAATTTCGGAATCAAATCTATTTCGAAATGTCGTACTTTTCCTCATTGGCTATTCAATTTGGGGAGACACTTTTGGGTGTCTACACTTATATTTCATATGTTCATAAAAAAGAATAAAAAATGATGACGATATTAAAATAGAATGAGATAAATGTTAAGGCACTATTGAGGTGATTTTGCACTTCACTAACAATTCAATCGCCCAATATTGTTTTGGTTCGGTAGGGGGTTACCCCTCTTGTTACTGATTCTTTCGCTAACGCAAAAATGGTTCCTAGGGTTACAAACGAAGATAAGAGTGTATAAACGAAGGAAATTAAGCCTAGTGTAGAATGAATTTATAAAATGAAGCTTAGGRCAAACAAGATTGAAAAGATATAAAAGCCTTCTATTAAAATAGGAACGATAAAGTTATACTACAGCTATACAATTACAAGATAGGATGATTACCTCCATGCTCACACATTTGGGAAAKATAGTAACAAATTATTGAACCATGAGGATGAACTATGCCATGATATGTTATGCTACGTTTTTCTAAGCTACGCTAAACTATACTTGGCTACTAAAACAAGTGCGGCTAAAWGAAAGTAGTAAATCTGAAGATACAGATAGATTTGATTGATGTGTTGGTGTTGTTCTCTTGATTCGGCTTCACCTATTTATAGGCCTTGGGCAACAAAAATTGTAGGCAAGAGGTTATGATAGTTTCCTTTTAGCAACGGTTATTTGCCACTTTCCTTGCATTTGAATTCTCCTTTCCCTCCAAGTTCATACTCGACGCTTGATGGGCCTCTTCTTCTGGTTCGTACATAATGGGCTATTTCCCGATTATCCCTTCCTGGCACTTCTGTTATATCACCAAACCGAAATACCCACGAGATAGTGAATCTCGGTCAATATTGGTCAAACTATTTGTGGTAGTTAGTCACAAACTTAATGGAATATTTTCAATCCTTAACAAATTTCCCTCTTAATTTGCAACGTCGATATCGCTTGAATCCTTGTGAATTAAGGATCTGATAATACATAAAGGATTATTGGTTTGATCACATCGAATTTATCCTTAAAGCTTTAGTTTTGATGTGGTTTTATAACACAACGATTATAATTTTGTTACCGTGTCTTATTATTCAATAAGAATGACAAGTAATGTTTTTTTATTAAGGTAATGCAAAATTATATTTGTAGATACATACAATTGTCCCTAGCCCAAAACGGCCAATGATAAGACACCCCTCGCAATACACAAGTCAAATCGAGAGAGCTAGGACCTTGAGTAGCCCTAAAAAAGGCCGATTCCTCTGCACCGGACACCTCTTACAAGTATTAGCACTCAAACAAATAAATTTAATTTTCAAAATAATTTTAAATTATTTTTAATCATTTTTCTAGAATTTTTCGGAATTTTTTGTGAATTTTTCCAAGCATTTTTTGGCAATTTTCGAAATTTTCGACAATTTAATTAATTTGCGTAATTTAATTAAATTAGGAATACAATTCCAAAATTCACAAAATTTTAGCACACACCTATTTTCATAAGGAATTTACATATTTTTCCATAATTTTCCGATTTACGATTAATATTTATGAATTTCTTAAGCAAAAACGCAGAACCGAGCATAGCGGCCATTCGGGATTTCCGCCTCGAGACATGTGTCCCGAAGAAGCCGAAAAATCCCGAGCATCGTGGTATATCAGCCATGATCGCAATATATACAACTTGATCGTATAAAATCGCGTATATATTTATACGATTATATTACGATATTTATTTCATTACAATCTCGCTATTCGGAGGAAAACAATCTCAAATATCGCAATAATATCCGACCAAATCACATAATCTCTAATAAATCGTTATAAATCACATATGATTATATTACGATATTATACAATTGCAATCATGCTATTCGAGGCAGCAAATCAGCCAAACAATCTAAGCCAATACTGTGTGCAATTGCGCCTAGTTTTGGCGTAATTGCCCCAGTTTTTTGGCGTAATTGCGCCCAAGACTTGCCTATTTTGGCCGATTTCTACCCTTGCCTATAAATAGGGAGCCTCCCCTATTCATTCAAAAGAACTATTGCTTTTGGACAGGCATTCTCTCACTCGTCTTACTCTCTCTCTCTCTCTCAAACACAATTCAAACACATAAAAGCATCTTCAAAGGCTCATTTGGAATAGATCTAAGAGGTTTTCAAGGGTTCTAAGGATCGACAAGGGTTCCTAAGGGTCTGAGGCAGCGATCTTGGTTTTTGACATCGTGTTACGAGGTAGGTTTGAGGCCAACGTCTCAATTCTAAACCCCCTTTTGCATGCTTGTTTAGAAATTCCACTTTCTATGTATTTTACATGTAATAATGATTAACAAACGATTTGACAATTCAAATAAAAAGCAACCTTAAGGCATAACTTTAAATTCTTTGCACGAGTGCTTGCATGCTTGTCTCACACATAAAATATGCTTTAACAAAGACTTGCAAATTTCGTGTTTCATGCCTAATAAGACAAACTACGGAAAACCGACATTAGGCTCCTGGAATATGAAATTAACAACACATGCCACAACAAACTAGATGCTATTTGCATAGTATTCTGTTAAACAACCCGCCTAGTAATTTTGCATGCTTAGGGTTTAAAACGAAAAACTGTTTGTTGTTATCTTTCGGACAAAGAAATCGCAATAACTGAGCAGTGGTCGCTAGATGCGGGGGGGTGTTGTGCACTACTTCACGCTTACCCTTGTCCCCTAATCCAGACCTTTGGTGCACTACTAGACATGGAGTCCTTCGCCTTGCTTTATGCAATTATAGGCAAGGCTTAAAACGGGTTTCGTAGCTTCCCAAATGAAGTGCGGTGGCGACTTCCTTTACTCATTTCGAGTATAAACTGACAACTCCAGGCATACTCACAATATGCAAAAGCAAGAATTCAATTCTAGCAAATAAACCGAGCCGCCCTTAAATTTTACCCCCCGGAGCAGAGGGACCGGACCCAGTCCGGCCCAATGACGCCCTGACGCCTTTACAGTTTTCTGGCGACTTCACTTGGGAATTCACTAAAGCTATTACCTTTAGTGTTGTGTGGGTAATACTCGAATTGGTATGTGATTTTAGCGTCCTTAAGACAGCATTGTGTTTTAGGCATCCTACATTACATGGAACTTAGGTTGTTGGCACTGAGTTTCCGTTTCCTAGGCATCACGTCTAATATAAGTTTGTTTTACACTTGAAACAAGACTAGGGGGGGGGGGTCGCTTAAGATTGATGCTGGTGCACTACCTTTGTAACCAGTTCTTAAGCTTGATGCCCATCCCCACCATGACGCGCGGCTCCGTTCACTACAAAGCCGTAATGGTTTAGACCTCCTTTGATCATGACAGCGGGTTGGATGTGTTAAGGATCGTTCTGAGCCTAGTCATGGGACCCTCTTGGACACCCGGACTGACTTGTTCGATAACGTAGCAACTGACTCTAGGCGGCTGGACTTTTGTTTGTTCTTTCACGTATAGGGTTCATGCTAGCGTGACAACGTGTTACGTTCTTTTAGACTAAGGACCCTAGCTTTGCATACATAACAAAAAAGTTCATGTGCAAACAGGGTAGGCACCAACTGTTTAAGCTTGTAGATACAGGGTTCCTTCCACGGTTCTCAAGCAACACTCCGTCAATCAACTCCATTACACTAATGGATAGTGAAGACACTTGAATGGACTTGACTTTAACTGATTTTAAAGAGATCCTCAACTCATTGACTTCCCGAGTCGCTCAACAAGAGAAGCCCAACACCCAGGTCCTCGAAATTCTTGAGGAACTGATCCACGACATCTTTAAACACTATATAGACTGGGTTCTGTCCAAGGGAGAAGTAACTTCTTCACATGACAATTTGCAAGAACCAGTTAGCGAGAATGACACTGAACCAAAGCCAACAACTGATATGGTGGAGGTCATCACTTCTCACATGAACAAAACATTGAAGAGGATCGATGATTCTCTTAAAAGCAAGACTGTGGTGAAGGCACCTGTGATTCGTAACAAGCGCAAATACACTAGGATAGTCATGCCTTATGCCCAAGCCCTTGACCACCTCAAGGTAATTGGCTTCATTACGCCAAAAGGCCCTACTCCTAATCCTCCTTTGGAGAAAAGGCCTCCTAAATGGATCATAGACAAGTTTTGCAAATTCCACAGAGGACATGGTCATGACACCGAAGAATGCCATACATTGAGGGAAGCAGTCCAAGACTTGATAGACAGTGGCCGTCTCCCCTTTCTTCTCAAAGGCTCTAAAAAACATGCTCAAGTGTCCATGATAAGAGAAGACGAGGATTCATTCTATCCTACCGCTCTCATTGTACCAATGAGACAGTCGTTTTCTCAATTGGTCGTGCCGCGCCTCTTCCATCATGTCAACGACATATGGGATAACGATGAAGAAAATGTTTACATAAACAAGGATGTTTAAAATACATTCACCACTACCTCCCAAGAAGAGAACGCAGTATTTAAAGCCCTCTATGGTCCAGCACCTTCCTCCAAGTTTGAGGAGGTTCAGTTTCTCACTAGGTCGGGTCTACTCAACACTCCCACTGACCAACCAAATGCTCAAGTCACACCACATCCGCCACCTCCTCCACAAGAAGAGAATCTCATCATCAAACAGCTAAAGAAGATAAAGGAAAATGTGAACATATGGCAACTCATAGTGGCTTCCAAAAGTCATCGCGATGCTCTTCTCCAGGCACTAACTCGAATGAATGTGCCTAATGACACAACTCCCGAAGCAATGGTGGGATTAGTCATGCRGAATTCTCATGTTCCCTCCATTACCTTTTCAGAAGAGGATCTCCCAATGGAAGGCAGTGAGCATACCAAAGCTCTCTACGTTAATGTCATTTGCAAGAATCTCCATGTGCCTATGACGTTAGTTGACAACGGCTCCGCGATCAACGTTTGTTCACTAAGGACCGCACAGAAGCTAGGTATCTCACAAAATGAGATGCAACCTCCCGACTTGTCTATTCGAGCCTATGACAACAATAAGAGGGACACTCTAGGCACGGTATGGCTCAACATTACTACATGGCTAGTTGAAAGAAGGGTGCGATTCCATGTGATTGACATCAAGCTGACTTTCAACTTACTACTAGGACGACCATGGCTTCATGAGATAGGAGCCGTCCCTTTTACACTCCACCAAAAGGTGAAATTCATTTTGGAAGGTGAGCTCATCACCATCGATGCATCTCCTATGAGAATCGAAGCAATTGAGCAACCCATCGATGCATCTCCTATGAGAATCGAAGCAATTGAGCAACCCATAATCCATGTCTAGAATGATGAGAACGATGAAGACTTATGAGGTTTTATCGTAGCAGTCTTGGAAGAAGACAAGGTCCCTTTTGACTTCCATCCACATTCCAACTTGGTGGTCATTGCACTTCTACGAGATAAGAGGCACTTCCCAGGGATGACACTCGGACTGCGCAAAGCAAAGGCAACTCCCTTTCGGGAACCCATACCGAAGAATGACAGATTYGGTCTAGGATACATTCCTTCCTATGAAGAGCGTTTGGAGTTCATGCGCAACAAGGTCTCTAAGAAGAAGGAAGAATGCAACATAACTCTCGGTCCATATCTGCTTACTCTCAATGGACAGTTCATTAAGGAAGGGGATGATTTCCCTATACTTAGATATTCTCGGAGAATTTCACGGGAAGAATGGAAACAAGTTATCCAGCTCAAGGATTTCAGCAACTGCAACTTTTGGTAGAAGGATCCTGTCCCCACAAGCAAGCGCATTTGCCTTAGATGGCGCTCGAAGACAAGGTTTGGGACTCTTGTTTGTGCAAGAAATCACCCTCCAACTGAACAAGAGGTTCTTGCGCATGCCAGGAAGCATTTGATCCCACCATCTCATCAACAGTCAAGGCTTGTTCATGGTTGGCTGCAAACAGTGAAAGATCACTATTCTGCAAGGCAAGGTCATCAAATGCACCATGGGCGAAGGATCAATGCTCGTAGGATTCTGAATCTGAGACTGAGTTTAAATGCTAGTATTGTAGAAGCTAGGATAGTCTAGTCCTAGGGAGTGTTACTCCCTGAGTATGTAGATCCTAGTATCCCCTCTCTCTTAGTCAATCAAGTCTCTTCGGAGACAAATTAATTTACTCTTCAGAGTGTTAATAACATGCTCCTTTGCTTTACCCTCTTTTCTTCTTATGATGCTTTAATTCACAACACGGAAAACAATACTAAAACAGACAATGAGTTAATAAAGTGTATGATAAACCACGAAAAGAAAAACTTCCATCATCAAGCAAAGTAGAAAGGTAGATCATTGTGACATCACGAACGCCGCGGGAGATACAAATTGTCTAACCTAGACGTCCGCAATAAATTGATGTAATTGGTTGCATACTAAAGATTTCGGTAATATTTTGCTTGTGTCGCTTTAGACGAAGACAGCAAGGATTGATCAGACATCGCACACTACAGAATTCCGCTCATCAGAGAGGCAACCTATCAAACAAATAGCTCTGTCGCATGAATCCGGATGTTGCCTTAACATTACAGGAAGTATCCAATAACAATATATTAGACTTCATTAAGTTGTAAATTACGCGCTCAATGGATAATCAAGTGTGGTTCCAGTACCTAAGAAATGTACGAGTCGAATCGTGGTAGATTTTTTGTGCTTAAATCAAAGTATGTCGAAAGACACTTCCTCTTATCCAACACATAGAGCGTTCTTTAGTTACAACACAACAGATATGCCTTGCTCTCATCATGGATGGTATGCGTGGTATAATCGTCAAATGGCCGAAGAAGACATGGAAAAGACAACCTTCACCACTCCGTGGGGTCTATACGCTGTACATAAACCGTGATGCCTTTTGTCTCCAAAAAGCAGGGCACCACATACAATGAGCTGCCACTGCTCTACTTCATACATGATAACAAAATAAAGAAGTAGATGTCTATGTCGATGATATATCTCAAGTCAAAAGACCGCGATGCCTTTTGGTCTCAAAAAAAGCAGCACCACATATCAACGAGCTGCCACTGCTCTACTACATACATGAATACACAAATTAAAGAAGTAGAGGTCTATGTCAATGATATGATGTCAAGTCAAAAAGACCGCGAAGGAAATACCCTTGCACTTTCAAGACTTCGAAAATTTAACATGCGTCTCAATTCGCAAAAATGCGCATTCGGAGTTGCTTCAGGAAAACTGTTAAGTTTCAACATCGCTCGTCGAGGCATCAAGATCGATCCGACAAAGGATAAAGGCACATCATGTTATTTAGGCCACCGCAAAATGAAAAGGATTATCCGAGTTCTCAGTCGACATCCAGTACATCAGCAGTTGCATATCCAAGCTCACAGTGAAGGTCTGTGAACCCATCTGAAGAAAGGTTGCACCCAAGAATGGGATGATTAGTTCCCAACAAGCTTTCCGACAGATCAAGGAATACGCTCTACCAGCACTCCATGTGTTAGCTTCCTTCTCTGCCCTTGGCCAGCCGTTAGCGGCTCTATCTTACAGCAAGCTATAAACAATCTGCCGCTTTGAAGCGATGCGTGCCTCATTGAAATCGGCGCGCAATTTCGAAAGTTGCTATCTAGCTACTTCAGCAAGAAAGCTCCTTCCATATCGAGGAATCGAATACTCTGCTTAGATGAAACTAGTGCTGTGGTTTAGTGGGGTCATGGAAGCTTCACATCAAACTTCCTCCAACATACCGTACACATCTTATGCAAAGGGGATCCTCTGTAATACCTCTTTGAAAAGCCAACTGTCAACGGACGCATGTCTAGATGGATGGTTATGCTCACCAAATTTGACCTTAAGTTCGTGCCTCAAAAAGCCATCAAAGGTAGCATTGTCTCCGAATTCTCAACAGACTCTCCAGACGAGGTCCTTCTTGAGGACTTTGACTTTTCGGCGAAGAAATTAAGATGACCGAGGAAGACAGTTGGTCGTTATACTTCAATGGCGCATTTAATCAAAAGGGATATGGAGTTGGAGTGCTTCTAATCTCACCGCAAGAGGAGCACACCCCAATTTCCGTCAAGCTCGACTCCAACATCACTAACAATGCCACAGAATACGAAGCATGTATTCTAGCTCTGCAAGCTGCCATTGCACTTAACGTAAGGAAACTACGGGTATATAGTGATTCCTCACTCATCATAAACCAGATTTCAAGACGATGGAAAGTACGAAGTGAAAGCCTTACTCCGTATCAGTCCTATCTTGAGAGCGTTGCATCCCAGGTAGACGAAGTCGAATATACCTACCTATAGCATGAAGACAATCAGTTTGAAGATGCACTAGCAAAACTCGCATCCATGGTGCGAATTCCGAGTTCAGTGACCCAAATGCCTTTAGTCATTGATAGAAGACAAGAACCAGCATATGTCTGGACTTTAGACGAAACAAAATGAGGTGCCCAACCTCGATCCAGAATATTCATGGTACAAAGACATCAGGGACTACCTAGAAACTGTTGAATATCCTTCTAGTGCAACCAAAAAGCAATAAAGAGCTTTGAGGCGTCTCGCATCTTAGTACTTACTTCAAGGCGGAGAACTCTACATGCGCCACTACAATGATCTCCACCTACTTTGCATCACTCAACAAGTAAGTAAAACAATCATGGAGCACGTCCACAACGGAATCTGTGGCACTAACATGAATAGCAGGCTCTTGGCCTCCAAAATCATCAAATTGGGGTATTATTGGACCACCACGGAAAGGGATTGCATGCAATACATCCGTAGGTGCAACGCTTGTCAAAAATACTCCAATGCATAGCATGTTCCTCCGTCTCTCCTATACACGTTTGTCTCTCTGTGGCCTTTCTCTACTTGGGGAATAGACATAATAGGGAAGATTGCGCCGCCCGGACAAGGAGGTCATGAATTCATACTTGTGGCCATCGATTACTTCACAAAGTGGTAGAAGTAGCCTCATATGCTAAGCTCCAGGCTAAGCCCGTGGCAAAATTCATAGAAACTAACATCATCTGTCGCTATGCAGTCCCTCACGAAATAATTAGTGACAACAACTCCCAATTTCAAGCAGAATGTGCAGATCTGATTGCCAAATACAAGATTCAGCACCACAAGTCATCACCATACAAGCTACAAGTCAATGTGGCAGTTGAAGCATCTATAAAAAATCTCAAGACAATTATCTCTAAGATGACGGAGAATTATCGAGATTAGCCGCAAATGCTACACATCGCCCTATGGGGTTACAGGACCTCTATTCGCACTTCAACGGGAGCTACTCCATTCTCATTGGTCTATGGAGCTGAAGCTGTTCAGCCAGTAGAACTAGAGTTCCCGTCAACAAGGATAAGAATCCACTCATGCTGAGATTTGTTGATATGGACCCTCTTACGGAAAAAGAATCCCTTAGCAGAATATTTGACAGGATTCTGGGGCACCTCAACTAGGCTCAAACGCTCCATCAGCCAGATTTGTCATGAAATAGCAGCATGTGCAACATTTGGTCATTACATCAGTAAACAAGCAATAATATTTGTATAAATGCACTATTTTGCAAATATTCAGAAAAAATATTGTACCTGTAGTAAGACAAGGCATCCAGATAAGGGCGTATGCACATCCTTCTTAAGGCGGTTGAGCATCATGAATAACTCCCCCGTGCACAACGGCATAAGAGTACGACTAGCCTCACATTGCCCAACAATAGAAATAATGCTAGCGTGACCGACAATTGGCTTGCCATGGACAAACAAGAAATGTGCAAACAAGCAGTTCATAATTGCACGTCCACGGTAAATTCTACGATAAGAAGCATCACTAGTAATATAGTCAACTAATGCAAGCAAATCAATTTTTCGACCATGCACTATGCGTCGTGAAACAGTTGGACTAAGTCTCAAGTATCGATCATATTCGTCAACAAAGTGATCAGCAGTATTAGGGATACAAGGGAAACTTATGGCAGGCCAATCAATAATAGCACCAAGTTCCTTACGCAAAGGAACAATTTCCTTGTCCCGAAGACGAAAACAGTGCGTCAATGGGTCCCATAAGCTTATAGCAGCATAAAGAAGGTTTGTGTCGAGACTTACATACCTTAAAGTCAAGAGAATATCACAATTCAGCCTTGCAAGGTCCTCCCTTTCACGAGCATCCAAATTTCGAAGCACATCATTCAACGCATTAGCAAGGTCTCTCTCCATTTGATTGGTTGCAAATTCTTTGGTGTAATGAATTAAATGAAGTCTAAAGCAATGTAAGAGAGGTTTTTAAGCACCAAGGACGCTGTAATGAATGAAATAGGGCGTACATAAACCCCTATTTATAAGCATTAAGGCCGAACTAACTTGCCAAAAATCGAATATCGAGCAAAAATAGCTCGATTCTGGGTGTAATTGCGCCCAGCTTGGGCGCTATTACTCCCAGTTTGGGTTTGTTTTTGGCCGATTTTACTCCTTTTAGCTACTCCCATGCACGATAGCACGCAGTTCTTAGTCCAATCTAGGTCCTACCCTGCATTTTCAAGAGGGAACAAGTCGGCATTCGCCTCAACAACGCAACGCAACATATATAACAACGCAAGACGATCGACGTCGTCTTAAAAGTTTTATTACATGCATTGCATATAGTTAGCAAGTTGGCTTTTGCAAATTCTAATCAAAGCTCAACATTATAAAAACGAGCTATGTCTAGAATCATACACAAGTCTAGTCATGTTTACACAAGCACTTGAGTCTAAGCTAGAATCGAGTCAAGTCAAGTCGTGTCAAGCAAAAGTTAACAAATAAGTCTAGGCAAGTCTGAGTTAAGTCCTAAAATAATATATGCAAAGCTAGGGTCACCCCCCTTCCCTACAGATGACAAGTACATCTACTGCTTGCGACACGTCGAAAAACTAAGTGACGCTAGCACCTGCAAGGCAGACTCATCCAGCAACTCTTCAGGGAGAGAAACTACAGTAGAGGTTCCCGGTATGATAAACTAAGACGAGGGTCCAGGCTGAGAACAGGAAGTCGAAGCTCCACCCCGATTAGGGACCGCTCTCATTTGTATGTCACCGTCGTTATCAACATCCTCATCGTCGCCTTGACTAACCTGCACAAGGATTTTTAAAGTCAAAAACAGGTTCTTGATCCTACAAAACATTGAAATCACGAGATTTGGTGCACTTACCGAGTCTCTCAGCTGACTTTACACATGTTTCCAGGCATCTATTATTCCCAGCAGCCTCATAACGCCTGCTTGAGGCATCTATTTCGCAAAACAGGCAAGTCAGCATATGAGTAAGTACTGGCATGAAAAGGATAAATCGAAGTGTTCCCTACTTGTCCAGCTCCAGGGGGCATCGAGTTTTGGGCGCGCCTAGCGGCTAGAGGAGCAAGCCCAATGAACTCTTCCAGGTCAGGATGAATCCTCAAAGCAAAGGGGTTCTCACCGAGGTCATAATCAGACTGCACAAGCCAAGTCAAAGTTAGTGTACAACTAACAGAAAGCAAATGCAAAGAAAAGGTGTGGGTAAGCAAGACTCATACCTCGGCAACTAGCTCGACTCGAGGGGCTAGTCGCTCCTCAACGAAACACACGTAGGCGTCCTGAACCCTATCACCAAGCAGGAGGTGGTACTCTACCGCCTCACCATGACTCAAGTCGTTGGACAGCGTGGTGACCAACAGCTCCTTATCCATCATAGTGACTGGAGGATCCTGAGGCACTGTAGGTGCAGAAAGGTTATGCTGCCTCACTACATGCTCCCCAAGGTACCAGACAGGCCTTTGAGGTCCCGAGAAAAGACATCGCCTATTGACGAGCTCAGCCACTGCAGCGAACCTCCTCAGTCTCGCGTTCCCCGCTTGCCTCCATGGGCGCCACTCCACTTGTAGTAAGATGTGGTTAAAATCACAAACATTCAAAGAAAACATACAAGTAAAAGGCAACAAAACTCACCTCAACTGGGTTCAAGCAGAATGACCAAAATGCACAATTTCCTAGCAACAAGAACAATAGGCAAACAACCAAAGGGTAAGAAAAAGCACTTCTTCTCCCTAGTGAATGTACATGGCTAACGGAATGCACAATACCCCTCACAATTTCTATATGCAACAAGGATTTCAAGAAGGTGTATACACTCACTCATATGCCATAATCCTCAATTTAGCAAGTAATCACCATTAACAAGTGCTTTTTTCAAGCTTTAAGCTACTTATAATGGTGAAATCATACATGGGCATCCACATTGTTGGAAATGGGCATGGAAAGGTTTATTGTATAATCAACAAGCAAGAATAAACAAGGCATATGCATAATTCAACAAGGCATATGCATAATTCAACAAGGCATGGGCATAGCATGCTACTATTCATCATCTTCTTCAAGTAGTAAGCTTACAATGGCATAACTCACTCAAATTTGCACCAAATTTGATGAAACAAGTTGCAAAAGACTCACTTAAGTATGAACAAGCCATAGCATTCAACAATTTCAAGCATACACAAGCAAGGGAGAAAGMCCCAWTTCAATTGCACAAATTTACAAGGCATATTCAAATTGCATGATTTTGAGTATTATAATTGCAACTTACAAGTGAATWTCARRTTTGGAGTAGTGAACTTACTTGAACTTGGRATTTGATGAGCAAACAAAGCCTTTCCAAGCAATTCCAAGGTGTAGAAATGGAGTTTAGAGAGAGCTTGCAACAAACGAAGCAAAGAGCAAATGACAAATGAGGCAAAGTGGCCTTAAAAGGTCACGAAATTCAGCCAAAATAGGCTGAATGCTGGGCATAACTGCACCCAACTTCTGTCTATTTTTGGCTCATTTTTCTAGCTTTCTCATGGGCCCACTTGTGTACGCACGAAGCCCGTTGCGTTCAAATGTCGTTGGTACTTCCCGGGAATTCCAACCAACTTTCAAAGTCATGCGCAATCACTAAAATGCTCCTAAGCAAGCAAAATGGGCCCGAAAATCATCAAATTGCTACAAAAATACACCTACGAAGCTACAACAAGCCTTAAGCGAATGAAAAGTCACAACGAAGCAATAGCCACGATCAAGTGAAGGTCAAAAGCAGATCAAAGTCAAAGCCTACATTCCCCAGTCAAAGTCGTATCATCCTCGCAAGGGCCAAGTGTTAGTCCGATTGTGTATACACAATGCAAGCATTTACAGAAAGACATTGCTATACACAAGCGTGACTATACGCGACGTTAGCTCTAGTTTAGTTCTCCCGGATGACTAGCCGAAATGGGATATAGTAGATCAAGCACGCACCAACAAAAAGACATTGCTATACACAATCGTGGCTATAAGCGACGTTACCTCAAGTTTAATTCTCCCAGACGACTAGCCGAGATGGGATACAGCAGATCATGCATGCATTAGCAAAAAGACATTCGCTATACGCGATCGTGGCTATACACTACGTTACCAGTATGTTAATCTTTCCGGACGACTAGCCGAGATGGGATAAAAAGTTCAAGCAAGCACTAGGTCCAAACAGAGGCATCGATACGGACACCGCAGTAATTACCCATGAAGTCCTAACGGAGGCATCGGAGTGGACATTTAGATAATACTTCCATGGAAGTCCTAATGGAAGTATCGAGACGGACAACCTGTTAGCAGAAAATCCCTAGTGGAATTAGAACCATAGGTGGAAATTCCCCCCCAAAAATCAAAGCACGGAGCCCCGGTGGAATTAGAACCATAGGTGGAAACGTTTGCAAAAGTGTTAGCAATAGAGATAAGCAAGCAAGCAACATAGAACCGCAGGTGCAGGTAAAACTAACGCATTTGTTTTGTAGGTACTGGTACTTTGGCTTTCGTTTTACGAGATTTTACTCTCTGCAAACTCAACCAAAGTGGGGGCTTCTGTAGCTACATACATTTGTCCCTAGCCCAAAACGGCCAATGATAAGACACCCCTCGCAACACACAAGTCAAATCGAGAGAGCTAGGACCCTGATAGGCCCTAAAAATGGCAGATTCCCTTGCACCAAACACCTCTTCCATGTATTTAGCACCTCAAAAAAAAAGTTTTACTTTTCAAATAATTTTAACTTATTTATAAACATTTTTCTAGAAGTTTTCGGAATTTTTCTAAGCATTTTTAGCAATTTTCTAAATTTTCAACAATTTAATTAATTTTGCGATAATTAATTAAATTTTGAACACAATTCCAAAATTCACAAAAATTTAGCACAACACCCTATTTTTCACAAGGAATTTTTACATTATTTTTCCATAATTTTTCGATTTATGGTTTAATATTTATGAATTTCTTAGGCAAAAACGCAAAACTGAGCATAACGGGCCATCCCGAGATTTTCGCCTCGAGACACGCGTCCCGAGGAACCCAAAAATCCCGAGCATCGTGGTAATATCAGCCATGATTGCAATAATATCAACTATGATCGTATAAAATCGCGTATATATTTTATACTATTATATTACGATATTATTGCATTACAATCTCGCTATTCAAGGTAAAATAGTCTCGAATATCGCAATAATATCCGACGCAGTCACAATAATATTGAATAATAATCGTATAAATCACGTACGATTATATTACGATATTATACAATCACAATCACGCTATTTGAGGCAAGAAATTAAAATCGGCCAATACTAGGCGCAATTACGTTGCGCCCAAAACTTGCCTTTTTTGGTCAATTTCGACCCTTGACTATAAATAGGGAGCCTCCCCTATTCATTTAAAAAAGAACTTTTGGCTTTTGGACGTGCATTCTCTCACTCGTCCTAATCACTCTCTCTCTCTCTCTCTCTCTCAAACACATTCAAACACAATTCACCACATAAAAGCCTCTTCAAAGGCTCTTTTGCTATATTTCTAATAGGTTTTCAAGGAATCTAAGGTTCGACAAGGGTTCCTAAGGGTCCGAGGCACTACCCCTAATCCAGAAAAAGCAAAAGCAACTCCAGGCATACTCACAATATGCAAAAGCAAGAATTTAATTCTAGAAAACAAATCGAGCCGCCCTTAAATTGTACCCCCCGGAGCAGAGGGACTGGACCCAGTCCAGCCTAGTGATGCCCTGGCGCTCGTACAATATTTGTACGAATTCAAGGAATTAGGTTTTACCTTGACGGGAAAACAACTTGGGAAAAATATACTTAGAAAAAATGATGCATCGCCTTAATGCAACAATATCATTGCATGACTGTCACTTTTTAATTATGACGCCAACAAATCCTAAGACTTGTCTCATCATAACAATAGCATTAATTAAATGTCTATGCACCATGGGATTGTATTCCCAAATACGTATGTGGAAAAAGAAATAAAAAGGTAAATGAAAAAGGGAAAAATAACTTGAACCCAAAACTCGAAATGACTGTCTTATCACTCCTCATGTAGCTCGGGCTAGATCTCGAAAAGTCATAAACATATAGTCAAGGAAGGATTCTAGAGCAAACACTTAAGTTTTGTGGAATTTTGACTTGTATGTACCTACTTGGCTCTAAAAGAATTCACACAACTCACAAGGTYTRAATGTWAACACAAAAATCGCCAAGCAAGGTTTCCTATCATTTACCAAGCTACGCCCGGCTTGGCTAKAAAGCTCACCACCGTTAAAATATCTCATGGCTTGCTTGTATAGCRGTTCAATCAAATAGATTCCTAGGAAGAGAACTYCATGACTTCGATTTTGAAAAGAGTAGTGATTTTGAAAAMTTTAGACCTCGCAAGCCTCTTAGTTGGGAGAAAAATGAGTTTCTAAAAACTTAAATCCCATCCAATATCCATATCTATTACACAAAACATAATTTACCACTTTTCCTTGAAAACACAAAAGAAAGAAAAGAAATGAAAGAAAGGAAAACAAAAAGAAAAGCAAAGGAAAACTGAAAATCTTTTTGGCCTTTTTTTGCATTTATTGATTTTTTTGTGATTTTTCCAAATTTGTACCTAAAAACTCAAAAGCAAACAACACATATATACAAGCACAACAATAAATAGGAAAATCCTAGGAAAATAAGGAAAAACTTAAAGATACGGTTTACAATACATTCCTTATCATCCCCTTATCAACTCCAAATCAACTTGACCAAAGTCAAGGACAATACAAATAAACCTCAAGGGGGAATCCAACAACCGCTGTGCTAACAAATAAAAAAAAATTCGACGTAGAGACAACCCCTACGACGCCGCAAGAACATAATCCCAAAGGTAGTATCTCCAAGTGTAAAAGAAAAATCCTAGAATCTAGCCACAAAAATTACAATAAATAAAGAGGTGGAGTTAGAGGAAACTTACAAAGCCGCTTCTAAACCAATATAGGCACAAGATCCCCAAAACCGGGCTCACTTCCAAGATACGGATCCAAAAGCAAAAACCAACTCAAAATACAATAATACAAAACAAATATACAATATAGACAACATTAACAATATAAACACAACCAAGCAATAAAAAGTGACACATTTGTGGAACTCTCCCCCCCGCCCCCCAACTAAAATGGAACTCCGTCTCGGAGTTCAAAAAGCAAGCATAAGGGAAGGCAAAGTTACACAAATGTGCACTAGTCTTGATCCTGCTCATGTTAAGTGTTGGGTGGCGGATTAAGATGGAAAGGCCACCCACTCATATCATACCCCGCCGCAATTTGAGGTTCGTCGGTATATGTGCGGCTAGGGTCCTAGTCGTAGCAGAGATAGGTAGGAGGACCATGGGGTTCCCAACCACCGTAGTAGTTGGGTGGAATATTGTAATATGAATCGATCATCCTATCTCGCCTCACCGCTATGGGGTCGTAGGGATAAGCAGGATCCCCTCTAAAATCACATCCTCCAATTCAATGGAAATCAAATGGAGGTACTACTCGGTATTCGAGGGCGTTTGTGTCCAACATCTCCGGGCCTTGCCAATAGGGGTAAAATCCCCCCTCACAGGCAATTGAATTACCATCATCATCTACCATCTCCGGGGTCCAATTTGGGAGGAGTCCCAATTGGGCCGGGGAGTATGGGTAGTTGAGGTAGGGGGAGAGAATACCCTCGTCCACATCCTTTTGGAGTTTTGAAACTCCGAATAAGATGGGGTGGCAAAGACCGTCTCGTTTGCCTTATGTAGCCTTTCCACATTTGTAGTCAATTTATCAAATTTTTTGAGAAAATCTTTTGGAAGGCTAATAGTAGGAGGAGTAGTAGAATAAGTATTAGGAGGGTTAGAAGATGTACCTCCCTCTGTATCGGAGGGGGGGCAAGGTAGCCTTGGTTGAGCATAAGGGAGGTCCTCCTCCGCTTATTATTATTGTTGTTGTTATTGTTGTTGTTGTTGTTGCAACTCTTTAGGGGTGGGTGGTGGAGCGAAATTGAGTGGGGTCGCTCCAAAGAGAAGTGGAGGAATGGGCCGAAGACCCCGGTTTGCACCCATCCGAGCCTCATGCTCGTGGCCATAGAGATCCCCCATTGAGATGGTCTCCATAGGTTTCCTCCAAGGATATATGGCATTAGCCGTATGACGTGTCATCCTCTCACAAGGTAAGTGATGTATTGTATTAATATATGGTTTTTCTCCCCATTCTCTTGCTATTTTGAATGGTTTTTGGCCTTCTTAAGGCCCTCTTTGCTACTAATGTCTTTGTTTGGTGTTTGAATGAGTTTTAGGTTGCTTTCATTGATTTGGAGTTGTTTTGGACTCATTTTCGAGCACTACGGAGCCTTAGAAGGAGTAGTGAGGAGTTAGGAGTGGAGCTACACGAAGAATGATCGTTGCGAAGCATCGATTTTGACATATGCTCACTCCTTTGGTCATAAGTCCGTTTCGAATGCCGTGTTGGTGTGATTCTAATTGCATTGTAAGCTATACTTTGAGAGCTTCGATTTGATAGGTCATATGCCTAATTTGGACAACCAGAGCTCGAGATATAGCCTTCAAAAGATAGCCTAGTGAAACTGTCGCGATTTAATATAAACGGATCGGTTTGATGTAATTCGATCGGTTCAAACTCGATTTGGCCGGTTTTAATATCTTCTTTTGGGCTGTTATTTAGAGGGACATAATTGTACTTTTATCAAGCCATCTATCTTGGGAATTCAAGAGTATTTAAAGAGAGAAATCCTAATTTTGTAGACTACCTTTGATAATTATTAGATTAATTTAGAACTCAATTACGTATTCTCACAAAAAACCTTGTGGTTTTTTAATTTTCTCCATCAATTGAAGAATTCAAGGTATTTTCAATAGTTTCTTTTTTTATTATTTTCTTGCTATTGATTATTGTTTATGTTATTATTTTTCATTAGATTTCTGATGATTTAGGTTTATTGATTGCTATTGTTTTTATTGATTTAATTATGCTTGTGTAATTTCTTTTCTAGGGCAATTGAGGATCTATAACAATATATTTAGTATGTTTTGGTTTTGATTCAATTCATATTTTACCAATTTATCGAATTCCTATTTGATTGTTCTTCATGTTATTCAATTATGTAGTGTAGGACTTAATTGCGTTATTAGATTAGCTAGTCACGAGTTTCTAGATCTAGCGACTGAAACTTAATACAAGATCTACATTAATAGGTAGAACGAGACTATCCTAGGTTGAGAGATACGGTTAGGAGTAGTTCTATGGTTCATTCGATTCGAGAGAACTTTGATCCTGTTTGATTGTGCCTTTTTGTGAATTGTTGATGCCCATTTATTGTTGATTTGTTGTTATAGTGAACCATAGCCTTAGACTTTAGTTTATTATACTTTAGTCATAGTTAATTCATTTCTTTAATTAGTTGTAGCTTAAAATAACTCAAACAAAGGCTCTTTTACTAATCTAGATGCTTTTAATTAATTAATAATTAATTGTTGCTTACTTGTGGAGTCGACCCTATTAACACTAGCTATATTAGTTAGTTTTAATAGGTTATTTTTTATAGGTACGCGACAAGCCTGTCAAATTTTGGCGTCGTTGTCGGGGAAGCGGCATATTTATTGTTAATTAATTTAGTCTAGATTATCTTTTTATTATTATGTTTTTTGTACATATGACTAATTTTTTATTTTTGTATTACCTTTCTATTTTCCTCAATTTGAGGATGAAGTGTTTTGGCGATATATTGATAGGTTTTGGAATTTCATTGGTCCACACATCATTCGTATAGCGAAATGGACTTATGTTTCGCGATATATGGGGGTGCGACACGGATAAGACAACTAGAGATAGAATATAAGTGTAATTTTCAATTTGAACGCTTAAAGATAAAAAAAAGGTTTGAATGTGATGATGTAATATGCTAGAGAGACCTATGATGAAGAGATGAAATTATATGCTGAGCCGACTCTAGCAAATTACTCTTCACATAGTACTTACAATAATATATCTCAATCTTCTTATTGTTCTAATTGCTACACTTATGATCATGATGTATCCCTCTGTCCTCAAAATAGTTCGTATATGCATGCTTATAAGTCTTCTCCTCAATTTGATATGGATAACTTACATCCTGAACCATCTAACGATATAGCAGAAATTATGACTTTAATGAAAGATTTTCAGGAAAGTCAGAAAAGTTTTCAGTTGCAATTAAGTGAGGTTTTTGAGAGTCAATGTTATCTTCAACAACGATAAAATTCTCTCCAGCTATCTTATGAGCAAAATATGTTCGATGATGATGATTATAATGATGGATGGTTCGTGAGTAAGGGTTCTAATATTATTGGCACCAGTAAGAATGATCGAAGTGAGAAAATGGAGGAATGTATGAATATTTTTGAGAAAGTTAATCCATTAGTTGAAAAATCATTAGTTGAGGAATCAACTAATAATTCAAAACTTTTGGCTACACATTCTTTGGATGAAGTGGTTGTTGTTGAGAGTAAGGTTGTTAGTGATACTATTAAAGTTGAGCCTGCTCCCTTATCTTTTCATGATTCTTTTCCAATGTTGRATATGGTTCCTCCATTGACTATGATTTATGGTGGAGGTAATGTTTATGGTCATCTTGTTAAGTCAATTTTATCCAATGAGGAACTGATTGATAGTTGTAAATTCTCTTCTCTTTCTTCAAATTTTTCTTTTTCTTGTGATTCTTCTTTTGATTTTTTGTTTTGTAAATCTAACTTTCCTTTTGAGCTGATTAAGATGCTTGTGCCCAAGCCATATGTAGTGCTTTATAACATGTTTGTAGGGGAATTTGACAAGCTACTCAAGGCATTGGATTCTTCTGATTAATTGTTTGGGTAAGGGGTCGAGCTAACGACGTTAAACAAAGGCGCTTTGTGGGAGGGAACCCGTATGTTTATTTCTTTTTAGAATAGTTATTAGCTTAGTAGTAGCGTAGTTTAGATGATTGGGTGAGAGAGTGTGAGTGACTAACCATTTTTCCAAAGTGTGCAGGCGAAATAAGGCATGTGGACGTGAGTTCAAACCGATCGGTTTGATGGGTAGGTTTGATTTTCTCGATCAACTGCGTGAGTGGAGAGCAAAAATTAAAAAAAGATCGAAACCAATTGATTTCGGAGGATTTTCGTGGAATTTTCAAACTTCTCCAAATCTGGCAAAATTGTAGTGTTTTCTGACTGAAAATGACATTCTAAGAAGGACTCACTAAATTTAGTGGGCACCACCTTAGCCAAATTCGGCTCCTGAAGTGGTCTTTTGGGCACTTTTTGTTTTCAGTCCAGGAAAAATTGCCGAAAATGTGTCTGATTTTTCTCATTCCTTCGTGCTTTCCACTATGGATGGTTATGCGCTTGATATACTTCCTTCCTTTTACAGTGAGGACATTGCAGAGGTTGGCTTGGGGGAGGAATTCGTCAAGTGCACTCTAGCGGTTCGAGGTAATTTTTTATTGCTTTCTAGTATAGATTTTATTGCTTTCTTAGGATAGTTGCAAGGTTTGTACCATTCATTAGGAGTTGGAGTTTACTTGCAACCAAAAAATGTATTGCTTTCTTAGTTTAGTTTAGAAAAAATTAGTGATCACTCTCTTGTATATGATTGGATTCTCTTGAAAAGTATGTCTCCATGTGCCCCATTGGTTGTGAATTCTTTTTTATGCTTGTGATGCTTGAACTTGACCTTAGTGAACTCGTGGTTACTTTTCTGGTTCTTTGACGGGATTTGATTGGCATGCCTGAGCTTGATGTATTAACTTGAAACGAGGAAGGATTGAACTTTTGAGGATTTGAGCCTAATTGTTTGATCATTTTTCATTTCTTTCTTGTGTGATAGTTCCTGGTGCGTCATTATCTCTTAATCTTGGCTTGGTACTTGTCTAGTTGGCTATTTGGTCATATGTTGAGCATGATAAGAGGCTTTCGTTTGTTAGGAGTCGTGCTACAATGTTTAGAAACATTATTTTTTCCCTTGATCCCTAATTTTGAGCCTGATTCCTTTCATTTCATAATTACCTACATTACAACCCATATTGGCCTTGTTCGTGTAACCCAAGTTTAGCTTGAGGGAGCATTTGGGAGGTTGGTATGTGTTTGGTGTTTGCTAATTGGTGGCTCGTGTTGGTGGTTATTCAAAGTGGTGTGGTGTTTCACATTTGGTTCCTTAGCTTGAGTATTGTCATCATTTCTATGTACAGTGCAAGGAAAAAATTGTATTCTTTAGTTAAAAAAATGAAAAAAACAAAAAAGAAAAAAAAAAAGTGAAAAATAAAATAATCCCAAAAATAAGTTTTACTTTATAGTTTGTTAGCCGAATAATGCCTTTGCACTTGTGTAATACTTTAATAAGAATGATGATGTGATGTAGTTGTGGTTCTTGGAGTTGGACGGTTTTGGTTACTTGAGTTGGGGTTTTCTTTGAGTTGTCTTAGCCTTTTCACTTAGCTATTTGCGATGATTGGTGTATGCTCCCCTAAGTTTCACTTTTAGTTCACATTTTCCAAAATTTTATCCTACCTCTAACCTTAGCCTCATTACAAGCTATTAATAGACCTCGCTTGATAAGCATTGGTCCATCTGTGTCTCTTAAAATGAGTACCTTGCCAAGGTTGTTGAGTTAGTGCATGCATTTCGAGTCGACTTGTAGGTTGAGTGCTATTGTTATCCCTTTCAAACACATGAGTGTTGGTGAGATGGGAGGGTGCCTTTAGTGATTTAGGCTACAAAAGTTAATTCATGTGCACATTTATGCACATGTGGGGTGGTGAGCGAATAAGTTCATTTTTAACCCTACCACAAAAAGAGAGGAGCGCCAATAGTGAGAAGTTCTTCGTCGATTTCGATTTTCTCTATACTTGATGGCCAATTGTGTTTTTGATGATTCACGTTCTTGGATAGGCATTGAGTCACTTGGGATCTTTGGTCGGGGAATTAGTCATGAGCATTTGGCGATGTTGCTTTTATGGGGTGAGACGTGTTTGAATTGAGAATCTAAATGAGCTTGCTTGAGAACAAGCAAGAGTTTGGCTTGGAGGAGTTTCATGTATTGTATTAATATATGGTTTTTCTCTCCATTCTCTTGCTATTTTGAATGGTTTTTGGCCTTCTTAAGGCCCTCTTTGCTACTAATGTGTTTATTTAGTGTTTGACTGAGTTTTAGGTTCCTTTCATTGATTTGGAGTGATTTTGGACTCATTTTTGAGCACTACAGAGCCTTAGAAGGAGTAGTAAGGAGCTAGGAGTGGAGCTACGCGAAGAATGATCGTTGCGAAGCATCGATTTTGACATATACTCACTCTTTTGGTCATAAGTTACGTTTCGTATGTCTTATTGGTGTGATTCTAATTGCATTGGAAACTATACATCGAGAGCTTTGTTTTGATAGGTCATATGCCTAATTGGGACAACCAGAGCTCGAGATATGGCCTTCGAAAGATAGCCTAGTGAAACTGCCGCAATTTAATCTGAACCGATCGGTTTGATGTGTAATCAAATCGGTTCAAACTCGATTTGGCCGGTTTTAATATCTTCTTTTGGGCTGTTAATTAGAGGGATATAATTGTACTTTTAGCAAGTCATCTATCTTGGGAATTCAAGAGTATTTAAAGAGAGAAATCCTACTTTTGTAGACTACCTTTGATTATTATTAGATTATTTCAAAACTCAATTACGTATTCTCACAAAACCCTAGTTTTAATTTCTCCATCAATTGAAGCATTCAAGGTATTTTTCATTAGTTTCTTTTTTCTTATTTTCTTGCTATTGATTATTGTTTTTTGTTATTATTATTTTCATTAGATTTCCATGATGATTCTTAGGTTTATTATTACTATTGTTTTTATTGATTTAATTATACTTGTGTAATTTCTTTTCTAGGGCAATTGGAGATCTATAACAATATAATTAGCATGTTTTGGGTTTGCTTTAATTCATATTTTGCCAATTTATCGACTTCATGTTATTCAATTATGTAGTGCACGACTTAATTGCGTAATTAGATTAGCTAGTCAAGAGTTTCTAGATCTAGCAATTGAAACTTAATACAAGATCTACATTAATAGGTAGAATGAGACTATCTTAGGTCGAGAGATACGGTTAGGAGTAGTTCTATGGTTCATTCGATTCGAGAGAACTTTGATCCTATTCGATTGTTCCTTATTGTGAATTGTTGACCCAATTATTGTTGACTTGTTGTTATAGTGAACCATAGCCCTAAAATTTA
The DNA here is from genome assembly GCA_008642245.1 of Bassia scoparia. Classification (NCBI taxonomy): domain Eukaryota; kingdom Viridiplantae; phylum Streptophyta; class Magnoliopsida; order Caryophyllales; family Amaranthaceae; genus Bassia; species Bassia scoparia. Next base: position 25,340 of record SNQN01000833.1, on the reverse strand, counting down.
GTTTATTATACTTTAGTCATAGTTAATTAATTTCTTTAATTAGTGGTCGCTTAAAATAATTCAAACAAAGCCTTTTTTACGAATCTAGATGCTTTTAATTAATTAAGAATTAATTGTTATTCCTTGTGGATTCGACCCTGTTACCACTAGCTATATTAGTAAGTTTTAATAGGTTATTTTTGATAGGTACGCGACAAGCCTRTCAGTAAGAGGCACCATGGGATCGGATCTCTTGGACTTTCCAAATGTCCTTCTTGTTGTCGTGGAAGTGAAGGAACTTCATTCGAAAACACTCGTCCCTATCCAAATAGGCGCGAGTGGATAGAGGGACGAGGTCGGCGTAGACATCTCTCTTCCGTAAAATACGGAAGGCAAGCATAGAGATSAAACCACCACATTGGATGGTTMCCACATTTCTYGGGGTATGGGTGATCTTGTTGAAGTGATCCACCCAAACATAACCCCAATTGATCTTGTTTTCTGGCTCGGTGRGGTTRAAATATTGSGGCCCCTTGACAGCTCTCCACTCAATGTAAAGTTCCACCACTGTGATTTTCCCTATTTCTTATCTAGAGAAGAAAATAGGGGTAAAAACACGGTGGAAATCCGAATCCTTGCATGAATGATTTTTGAGGAGCGAGAGTTGTTGTAAAAGTCCTCGACTCCTTGGGTGATCTTGCTCCAGAATGATTGTTGCTTGAACCCTCAGACCAAAGTATAGTTCCTCAAATTTCTGATTTGGGCCGAAGGATCGAACCCTGGAAGTTGATTCAACTGTGCAATGGTCAACCCATAAGTCTTGTTGAACATGCGAAAATCAATCGTATCACTCTCCTCGGTATAATTGAAGCTCGACATGAACTTCAAAGGGGGGGTGGACATGTGAGGGTGAGTGGGGGTGGGGTGGGGGGTGGAGTAGGGGAAAAAAGAAAAAGGGAAGGGGAAAAAAGGAAAGAAAAAGAAAAAGGAAAGAAAGAAAATGGGGGGGGGAACGTGGGAAGTGGGAAAAAATTATTATTTTTTTTAAAGAAAAATAAAACTCTCTTTTTTTACACCCACAAAAATTGTACTCTTTTTTTTATTGCACTCTTATTTTCACCCCTTTTATTATTTTTTTATATTTTTTTCCAAAAAAATTGGGACCCTTTCAATAACACTAAGGGCCCCGAATCAAAACAAAACAACCAAAACACCTCTAAAAAACCCCAAAATAACCACCTTAAACAACATACACACCACCAACACTCTAACTCACAAAAATAGAAAAACTACTCACGAACACCACCAACCAACCTCCTCAACACAACCAAAAACGAAGGGCTCAAAAGGTATTAACCTTGAGCCACACCAAAAACCAAAAACCAAAAACCAAAAACAATCACATAACCAAAATCAAAGCTCAACACATTCCAAGCACTCAAACAAAAACAAACACAAGACTCAACACATACCAAAAACACAAACAAATAGGCCTTAGCGAGTGGCCTTGACACAAACACAAGAGAGAAATAGGCCGAAGCCCTCAAGGTGCGCTTCTTTATTAACCGTCACTAGCTTGACGCATTCACCCCATGATGGGGGTTCTTTTAGTACTAGCAAACGAAGAAGTGCACTAGGCACTTGAGTACACTCATCATGCTTATACATCAAACAATCATCAAGAGAAATCTTTGAAGAAAATTGAGCACTCCTCAAGTACTCATAAGGGATCTTCTCCTTTTTCTTGCCATTGCGGCCCCTAGAGACTTGAACAAAAGCAGGAGTGCCCAAATTGAGCATCTTACCATCCGTCTCAACAATTGGAAGTGAAGAATCACATGAGCTATCACAAGCTTTGACCTTACCCTTGCATTCTTCGGGTTACTCATTATGTGAACTTTGCATAACGCCACAATCTACTTCTTTTGGCCACAAAGTCACACTAGCAATAAAAGGGTTAGCATCAAGCATACTACCAAGCAAATCACAAGGATGAGAGGGAGAAGAAACCATATTACAATTACCCCCATGTGTCTTCACAACCTTTTTCTTACGAAAGGTTACCTTATCCTTGCCCACCGTAAACCTAATGGTGCCTTTCTTGACGTCAATGCAAGCACCGACAATGGCTAGGAAAGGTCTCCCCAAATTCAATGAGAAATCGGAGTTGTTTACCACATTGAGTACCACAAAGTCATTCTTAAACATGTGACCTTTCTTACCGAATTTGAGAAGCACATTCTCGGCAACTCCAACCGAAACTCGATTGGTGCCATCCGTGAATTGTACGGTAGTGGAAGTGGGTTTGAGAGTGGTGAGTCCCAACCTTTGGAAAATCGGATAAGTCATTACACTTATTGCCGCTCCCAAGTCACACAAAGCATCCTTGACAAGGATGTCATTTATGGTACAAGGGACAAAAAAAGTGCCCAGTTCCTTGAGCTTCTCCGGGATCTCAAGCGGAGGCTCACTCTTTGGCTCAACTTTGCGATTTTGCCCTTTATTTGTACCTTCCGCTAAGAATTCGGAGAAGTTGGGCATCTCTCTCTTAGCCCCATTTGGTGGTAATTGGGAGTGGTGATGTTGAAGCATTAGGAGAAATTGGCCAAACATAGTGTCTAGGAACTTTTTCGCGTTAGGCATCTCGGATATTACCCTTAGACTCATCTCCCTCAATTGCTTTGCCCTTCCTCCTAGCACTCTTGTTTTTCTTCTTTCTCTTTTTCTTCTCCGCAATCTCAACYTTCTCGTCCTCGGTSTCGCTCATGCGGTCAACCTCACCATYATTCACCACTTTTACCTCCTTGAGTTTTTCACTCTCATCCACTCTTTGTTTTATGACACTCACTCTTTGTTTTATGACACTCTCTCCTTGTTCACTCTTCGATCTCTTGATCATGGATTCTCTCTCCTAATGGCTCTTTTTCCACCTCACCCTTTATCTCACCTTTCTCACTAACTCCCTCATCCTCCTTTGATTTCATCATGTGTACCCCATTATTCCTTGCATTGGAGGCACTTGGTTGTGAGGGTTGGATATACTTAGGAGTTTGTTGGGCAAGGTTTGCCATGTTTCCCTCAAGAGCCTTCAATTTTGCACGAAACTCTTGTTTGTCCTCTTTTCGGAACTCTTGGTCTTGAGGGTGTTGGATGATGGGAATATTTTGGTTTTAAGTGGGATGTGGTTGGAAATTGTGTTGGCTTTGAGTGTTCTTGAAGTGGGGTGGAACTTGGTTTCCTCTTRGCCCCATGAATTGCCCTYRCATTCCCCCTTGAAAATTGGGGTGTTRGTAATAGGGACTAGATTGAGTAGCTTGGAATGGGGGTTGGGCTTGGGAATTGGCATACCCTCCATTGTTGGCTTGGTACCCATAGTTTGAGTTATTCCCCCTAAAACTTCCTTGCCATTGGGGGTTTAGGATTTGGTTACCAAAACCATAACTTTGATTAGCAAGTTTCGGTTTTGATAACCAAACCCTCTTTGGTTGAATTTCCTTTGGTTACCAAAGCCATTTGCTCCTTGGGGGTTGAAAACCCTTTTGTTGGAGACGTTTTGGTAACTAAATCCATTTCCTTGGCTAGTTTGGTTGTAAAGGGCTCTCATAGGCCCAAATGTATTGGGGTTGCCACCCATTCTTGGCCTTGTCCCATTGTCACCGATCAAGTTACATTGCTCGAAATCATAGTCATAAGGCAATTCATCAACAAAGCTATCATCAATTAAGGACACATTTTGCACATGACAATAAAAAGAAAGATGATCATAAGCACCGCAATTGTCGCACTACATAACACCATTTGGCATGAAATTGTAGACTTGGTGTTTCGACTTACCTTGGCCCTTTAGAAGGGTGGGTGGAGTTGCTTGAGAGGAGGAGATTCCCCCTTCTCAAGGGATTTCTCCACAATTGCCTTGATTCCCTCAAGGAGTTTCTCTACCACCTCGCATTCTCTGAGAGAATGGACCATGCCTTTGCTTTGCCTTGGGGGAGCTCGCTCACTCTCTTGCCAATTGCATAATTTTCCACAATTTCCTCTATGATCCCTTATATCTCATCCTCACTCTTATTCATTATGGGACCACCGGCTCCGGCATCCAAGCTTGTCTTACTCGTGTTGTTTAGGCCCATGTAAAATGTTTGGTACAAGAGCCACTTAGGAATTCCATGATGGGGACATTCTGCTTGATACTCCTTAAACCTCTCCCATGCCTCAGAAAGAGTCTTATCCACACGTTGTCCAAAGCCTTGCAATTTCTCCCTTATCTTGGTCGTTTACCTATGGGAGTAGAATTTATACAAGAAAGCCTTAGTCGTTTCTTCCCAAGTGGTCAAAGAATCTGGTTTCACCTCTTTCTCGAGCCAATCTAGGGCTTTTCCCAAAAGTGAGAACTCAAACAACTTAAGTCTCAAATATTCCTGACTAACCTCATTCACCTTGATTGTATCAACATATTTCTCGAAATCCTTTAAGTGCTTGTGTGGGTTTTCACTTTTCAATCCATGGAAGGGCCATGTTTCAATTAATTTAATAAGGTTTGGTCTTATCTCAAAGTTCTGTTCAATGTTTGGTAAGACAATTGCTTTTGTGGTTGCATAAGAGACGGGTGTCCCTAAGTCCTTCAAAGGTCTAGCCATTATATCAACTTCTTCCTTCTCAACCTCAAATTCCTCAACTTTTATCTCACCCTCACTTGAATCCTCAAACTCTTCCTCGCTCTCTCTCTCTCTTCACTAACTTTCGAACCCGTTTTCTTTGATTTTCGGATCTTTCTCAAAGTTCTTTCTATCTCGGGGTCAAAAACAAGTGTTTCGCCACTTTGCATTAAAGGAAAATTTGCTCTAAATGAAACTAAAACAACTTCAAGTGAAGTTGGAAAATCTTTTTGGGTTTTTGAAATTTTATGAAAAGCCAAGTAAAAACAAATTAGATTTGCAAAAAGTCAAACACTTTGCCTTCCCCGGCAACGAGGCCAATTTGACGAGCTCTCAAACTGGGGTCGTTGGATTTCCTAAATTGAGGCTATCAAATAAAATTTGTAAAACCAATACTACTAACTATACTAGTATAGTGAGTAAGTAATGGGTTGAACCACAAGGAAGGATCAAAAATAGTGCTCAAGCTTAATCAATCTAAGTTGAGGAGAAAACAAACTTGAATTGTGAATTTTGAAAGCTAAGCTAAAATTAAACTAAAAACAAGACTTTGAAAACAATAATGCAAAAACACTTAGGAGTTGCTAGTTATGCCAATCAAAGTATTATCTTAATCCTATAGTGGGGTAATTGTGATCTTAGTTTAGCAATGTGGTTGGAATCATTTCCCAAGTCATCCAACACTCCCAAATCATGCTGAAACCCAAGTCCCCTCAAGCTCTCAAAAGAATTGAATGCAAATGGAGTAAACCAACACCCAAATCAATCCTCACAATCCCTTGCAAAGGTTGATCAAGGCATCTTTCACTCCCAAAACCTTAGGTGGCCAAATCCAAAGAAAAGTAAGGTAGAGAAACCACAATTTATGACAACAATGATGGTTGGAATGAGTATTTTATATCATCTTCACACTGATGAGTTATAGATGGGCTTCCTAGCACTCCTAAGCTAGTAATCTACTCACTAATCATGTTTGAAAGCAAGAAAAMATCAAAAGCAATGGAAGAATACAAGGAAATAGGCATGAAAACAAGTCATTGAAAGCTAYAAACGGGTTTTMAAGAACTCACTATATACTAAACCAAATTGAACAAATCTACTAGCAAAATGATCACAAACAAAGGGAGAAACTAATTATCAACAAAAGAACTTGAAATCAAAAGAAACAAACATACCCTCAAAACCTAGAAATTCAGAATTGAGCAAAAACATGAAGTGAACTATATTAAAACTGAAAATAAATGCTAGAATCGAAATTACCTTAAAAAATTAGATGGAAAGCATATAAAGTTTGCCACAAATGGTGGAGAAATGAGTAAACTAGGGCAAAATCTACCAAGATTTGAAGCTTTCTTTGTCCTAACTATGGAAGAATGAAGAAGATAAATTTGAAAGAAAATTTATGAAAATTACAATCTAAAATTCTATTCTAAAATCACTACTTTCTTTTTTTATTTCTCTCTCCTAAAATTATATATACATGGCTCAATTACAATCTCATAAAAATTACAAGTATGACATTACTAATCCAACATGTGCCAAATACTCCTCCAATGTCAAGTCAAACGTTGGTCAAATGTCAAAAAAGTCAAAGAACTGGAACTAACACGTAGGCGCGGGCTGTGTGCGGGCAACCTCGAGATGTGCGCCCGCTCCAAAAAAGCTACTAGAAAATCGAGGGAGAAGGGCTGCAGGCATGAGCCAGGCGCGGGCTGTCTATGAATGCGCGGGCCGATGCGCGAGCATCCTCGAAATGCACGCCCGCTCCAAAATATATATGGAAAGTTGAGGGAGGAGCTGCAGGCGCGAGCCACGACGCGCGGGCCGCACCCACACGTGCGGGCCGCTGTGCAGGCCGCACCTCAAAATGCGCGCTCGCTCAAAAACCATTTTGGAAATCCTTGAGAAAATCTGCTGGCGCATGTCGTGTACACGCGGGCCATCCTAATGCGCAGGCCACCCTTGTTTGGCTCTAGCTGAACTACTCAACTTCGAACGACCATAACTTCTTGCTTGATGATCGGATTGCAGCTTATAATATACAGTTGGAAAGCTCTCGGAGTCTACTTTCCAATGCAAACAGTCTCACTTGCAAATTCAAAGTGTGCTAAAAGATATGGCTTGAAGAAGGTGTTAGAGCAAGAGTTCAAGTGCCTTAAAGCTAAACTTAAGCAAATACAACCATGCCAACAAGTAGGAAGGCCCAAAACTAGCATGCGCACATCTAGGAAACTTGAAATCATTCTCAAAACTTGCAATTGAGTGTAAAGTATAGAAAAGAAGAGAAACAAGTGAAAAACCTATAAAAACCACTAAACCCAACAAAGCTTTGTAAAACTATACAAAGTGGAAAACTAACCAAAAGGTTAGTGAAATGATATCGAAAACACACATATTGGCCAAAATAAGGAAKAAATAAGTGCCTAAATGTGACCATTTTTGGCACTTATCAACTCCCCCCCAACTAGGACCTTTGCGCGTCCTCGAGCAAAGTAATGCAAAGCAATAGAAAAGAAGGAACAAAACTATACACTAACTCACTTTCTTAGGAATCACGGTCACTTTTAGCAACTAGTGACAAGCCCTTTAAACCTTCAAATCTCTAAGAAGGATGAGGAAGGTCTCGTGAGGGTTTCCAAAGCGAAGACCCACAACTCCATAAATAAGAAGAAGTCAAGGCAAAGGTTTTCAAAAACACAAGGAACAAAAATGGAAAAACAAAAAAACAAAAAGATAAACAACACCGGTTCCCACATCCGCAAAATTGGATGCTAATCTGAGGGGAAAAAATGTAGAGGCCTCAGTGTATAGAGGGATAATTGGTTCCCTCCTTTACCTAACATCTAGTAGACTTAACATAGTGTTTTCTGTTGGATTGAGTGCTAGGTTCCAAAGCAATCCAAAGGAGTCTCATTCGAAAGCTATTAGAAGGATACTAAGGTATCTTATGGGAACAACAGATCTATATTTGTGGTACCCCAAAGGTAGCTCGATTGATATAATTGGATACACAGATACAGATTATGTTGGTTTCCTTGTTGATAGGAAGAGCACAACAGGTATGGCACACTTCTTGGCTCTTGCCTAATCTATTGGGGTTCTAAACAGCAAAATTTAGTGGCCTTATCCACAGCAAAGTCAGAGTATATTGCTACAGCTTCATGTTGTTCCCAGTTATTATGGATAAGGAACAAGCTGAAATATTTTGGTGTTGTTTATGATTAAGTACCAATCTTTTGTGATAACACTAGTTCTATAAAGATTTCAAAGAACCCAGTCCAACATTCCAAAACCAAGCACATTGAGATAAGACATCACTTTTTAAGGGATAGTGTGGAAAAAGGCTTGGTGGAGGTGTTGTTTTGTAAAAGTGAAGATCAAATTGCTGATATCTTCACTAAACCCTTAATTAGAGAGCGTTTTGTTCATTTAAGAGTCTTGTTAGGTCTAGTTAGATTTTAGGTACTTTGGCTTCAATTGTTTCCCTTAATGATTGGTTAGAATTGTATTCTCTTGTATGGTTTGTGTATATACCTTTGATGAAATCCTTTAAGTGTTTTGTAGATGCTTTTGAGACCTAAGAAAATCTTGAAAGTGTTGATGTGAGAAAAATAGGTGAAGTTGGGCTAAGATGCCAGAACCAGAGGTAAGTGGTTCCTTACATGGACCAGTAAGGGAGAACAACAGTTCGGCACAGGTATGTTTTTTGGAAAGTATCTTATATTTTCCAAAAAATTAAAATAAGATTATTCTCTTTTGCAAGGGAAAGATCTTATTAAAGTTATCGCTCCTTAATAAAGCAAATATCTTACACATGTCTTCAATTTTGGTCGATTGAGAAACTTAAGGAAAGTAATGATTATTTCCATAATATTTCATATCTTTTCTCTTTCTTTTTCAACTGACTTCTTTTTTTCTCCTCTTATTCTTTCAGCTTCAAATAAATGCGCTAACCATGTTTTTGCAGCTGCCTCTCATTCATCAAAATCATTCATACTTTCCTCTCTCAAATTTTAATTGCTCGTCATCTTCAAAGGCTTCTACATTCAAATTCAAGATATTAAAACTAGAGCTTCAACTTGATTGAACTAGTAAAGAAAAAGAAGAAAGAGTCACCACTGATGCTTTCTTCACCCAAAAGGTTTGTTGACTCCAAAGCTGAGCCCACATGAGAGACATTCATCATCAGACATTCATTGTCATAATACCTCCTGAAGTTGCGTATTGTTTCCCATTCCACCAAAAAGGGGAACCAACACCATCTCAAGGGGAACAGTCTATGAGTTCAAGATAAGGAGCTGGAAAGCTCATATGTTGAATAACTTGTTGAGGTGAAGTGTCAAGAAACGGATGAAGGAGGCATTTAAGACATCCCTACTAGCTCTACGAGAGGAACCAAGAGACCGGGGGTAGCAACTAAACACCCTCATGTWGAGAGAGATGGAATCGGAAGACAAGGAAGACAGGTTAGGTTTCAAGAGTGTATCAATGTTCGAAACTATGAAAACGGTAAGGGGGAACCAACTCTAAGGAAATATTTTTGTAAAAGATGGACACTTAAGATTTATATATTTTTTTTAAATGAAAAATAATTAAAAAAAAGAGTAAGAAAATTTGATAAATAAATAGTATGTATACTTCAAGTGTTGTCCATCATGTGAATCACTTAATTGAAAGCTAGAGCTTCTGGTTCTCTCCCTTCCTACGGGTTAGGAATACTTTTAAGATAACTACTACTAGTAAGGTCATGCTTAGAATTCTACATTTGATGTGGCCTGGTGCAGTATTAGTACTTTGGCAATTGAGATACCAATTGCACGTGCGAGAGTTGATGATGCTGATGATGATGATGTTGTTGATCTAGATGCTTAGGAAGAGGATGAGGAGTTTRAGGATGATGATGAGGGTAATTTTCTTTGCTATTGTTTCCCCACTTCTATATTCTRATAATTGTTTTTGTCTAAATGTTTTCCCACCCTAATTACAAACAATTTGCATGTAGTTTGGATTCCAGTTTGACTTTGCTGGTTTGTTTGGGATACTTTCTTTTGATTCTAGATTGTGAATTGCCTAACTAATCTCTTCTCACAGCATGATACTTGAATGGTGGTCAATTTCATCGTATGGATGAAATAATTAACAATTTGTGCATAATTCATGTGCAATGAGAGTCCTTATTTATGATGCCAAAAGGGGGAAATAATGTACGAAGTTGAAGCCTAGAGTCTGCTAGTTTAGATTGAGTCATAGTTTAGTATTAGAGTGATAGAATAGTGTTAGGAGAGTCAGTAATTTAAATTTTTGCAATTTTTCTTTTTGTAGGAACTGTTCATGCAAAAATTAGACAATACTCTTACCTAAGCTGATGCGACTATAACCATGTTCTAATAATACGTACAAAATAATAAAAAGTAGCAGAAACAATTATGACTACTAAAGGAACAAAAGAGGAAGACGACACTAGAGATGGTGCACGAAAAAAACCCCATAAATAAAGGTAAAAAATCGCGGGTGGCTATAAGTCCACCAATCCACTATGAATTTAGTTGATTATAAGTGCAAATATAGGTTGTTCTTGAGTACACTCTCAGATGGTTACCTTTGGTTCTCTCGTATATCTCTCTCCGAAAGCAAGTACTACTTATTATAGGAAAAAAATAATGTGTGTTTTCAGTACAGTCCTATAATATATATGTATATGTCCTACAAGTCAAGAAGCACGATTCATCAATCTTGGCGGTTATCCATTATATATATATATATATATATATATATATATATATATATATATATATATATATATATATACATATATATATATAATGGAAATGCCTGCTTCGTAGGTAACTGCTTGGACCAATTCCTTAGGGATGTTGACATCGGTTATCCACTTGGACTGGTTTCTGATTTCTCAGGTAGTCTTGTAACTGCTTGCTGACTGATTCGTCCTGGGAGTTTGTTCCTTCATTTGGGCCTTAGCTGGCGACTTGGGCTTCCTTCAATCATAGTGCTTAACATTCCAGGAGCTTAATCATCGAACTAGGAACCTGTGTACCTATGAACCTACAAACCTTTATACTTTTGAACCTATCAAAGACATGTCAGCTTCAGGTAGGAAATTTCTAGGTATAACAATCAGCCCCTAACTTTCACGGGGAAAAGTTAAGTTCTTCGTTGCAAGTTACACTTTGAATTTTGAACAGTGCAAATTAATTCATTAAACGCGAGTTTTCCAGCAGATTTTTATGAGATATAATCTTTTGAAATTCGGTGCAGATTTTGAGAATAGGTCGTATGGGGATTAAATCCAAGGCAATAAATTTAAGCAACCACTTGTGAGGGTTTTATGAAGGCTGTGATTATTTCTGGAGATTTCGCTTCGACTAAGAAAAAATCTTAGCGTTCCAAAGAAATCGAATTGGGGCTTATTGGTCGAATCATTTCTTTCTAGTGAATTTTTCCCAAAATTCGAGTATTTTCTTTTTTCCTTTCTATTTCGATTATCCTTTGTTTCATGCGTTATAAATCAATTGCAAAGAAGAAAAAGATGGGGAAATCAATCGACAAAGTTCCAAGCACTGTTAACTACGACGAGCTACCAGATCTAGTTGCTTTGGCCAAATTCCCTCTGTCGTGCGAGGGTGATTGTTCCCACCGGTGAGCAACTATCGGAGTCGTGCCCAAGTGATTGTGCCCAAGTGATTGTGTCGTATTCTTCAAATAACCTTTTACCTTAGGTTTTAAATTTCCCTTCTCAACTTTAGTTTGAGATGTCTTGGGTCTCTTAGGCGTTGGCCCAAGACAAATACTGCCCTCGTTTTGGCGTATTTGCTGGGTCATCGAGGAGAGAACCAAATCTTGGGAAGAATGTTTTGCCACCGCAGATCTTCTTTCGTGTTATGATAATAAAAGACTTCCTGAGGGAAGAATGWCTCTCAGATCTAGGCCTGGTGCAAAGTTGGTCAATGATGAGGGAGTGAATRACAAGGGATGGAAAACTCGCTTTTTCTATGTAAAGAGAGACGCTTTAGGGGAAGTAAGTGATTAGCTRGTTAATGGGTGGAATTGGAAAGGTATTGCTGATGTGTTTATTTTACGTGTATTCGGTTTCATTGATTATTTCTTACTTGTGTTGATTTGTAGGTTTGGACGTAGAAATAGAGGAGTCAGGTTCAGGTGCTGTGTAGAGATTTAAAGAGTTGCCTGCTGCAGATAAGAAGTTTCAGGTTCCACCTAACCCACTATCGACTATGTCTTCAAGTAAGCATTTGTACTTTTGCGTTTTTATTGTTATGCTAGTTTGGGACGTGGCTAAGCTGGGTTGGATTTTTAAGGAGAAGAGTTCAGCTTACGGAGGCCCAAATGGAAGAGATGGATGATAAGAGAAAGAGGGAACGGGGTGTATCAAGCTCTGTTGAAACTGACGCTGATACTATAGTCGAGCCTCTCAAGACGCCTATGCCACCTATGGCTCCCATGATGACTGATGAGGGAGGAGTTAATGTGTCACTGCCCAGCAACTTCTTGTCTTCTAATGGGGTGGAAAATGGCGTTTGTCCGGAAGTTGACCGGCTGCTGATGCCAGCGGCTACAACTAGGTTGAAGAAGAAGGATTCAGAGGTGCTTCTCAATCAGGGGATTGAGTACCAACTTCAGGTATTGATATACAGCTTCGATAGCGTCCATGCTTTGTATCTTGGGGTTGTGTATCTACAAGTGCTCTTTCATTTTTCAGTGTCTACAAGTTACTCTGGTTGCAAAGTCCCTGGTTCAGAATGTAGCGAAGCTGGAAGGTGAGAACAAGGTACTAAAGGAGAAGCTGAAATCAGCTGGTTTGGACAAGGACAAAGCTCTAGCTGCTCAGAAGAAGGCTTTTGATGCTGAATATGCTGTGAAGGTGAAGGAAGTAGAAGATAGGGATCAGCACATTGGTGACTTGAACAAGGAGATCGATAATCTCAATGAAGAGATTCACGACGTAGAGTTTGTTGCGACTTGCGACTGGCAAAGGGAGAGCTAAGATGGCCTTCGAGGTGTATCACGAGGGCGCTACTAGGGCTCAATGAAGGATTTGTGGTCTGATAAGAAGAAGAAAGAAGTAGAGGAAGCTGAAAGGAACAAGGACACTGTTGATTCTGGTCAAAGGGAGAACAAGGAAGTTGAAGGTTATAATCAAGAGGGGAACCTAAACGATTCTAGTAAGGACAGCACCTTTGTTACCCAGAAGAGTAAGGGTTCTATTTAGATTGTGGAAGACACTCCGTAGGTTCTATTAACATGCATCAGTAGCTTAGTAGGTTTGGACTTTGGTAGCTCTTGGTTGGATTTGCCATTGGTCAGATGGCTAATGCGTCTTACCACTGCTCAGGGGGTCAGTGTGTCTTTTGCACTTGTTTCTTTTGATGACATTGCTTAGTAAATAATATGCTAGGGTTTGTGTTTGACTTACATTTAATTTCTCTTGGAATTTTTGTTTTATGCGTTTGTTTGTATGCATGTGTTTCTCAGTTTTTCTTTGAATATGCGTAGCTTAGCTTTGTTCAAAATGTATAACATTCAAATGAATACTTGCAAAAATTTATGGCCATAACTTGCGTACCTATAGAATTGATAGTGGCATGCCTCTTTGTCAAGTGTCTTAGGCCTTGGTGCCTGTGACCCTTTGCTGGTGTTTGTAACCTTAGTGCTTGAACTCGATGGAACTGGCATCTGAACCTGTTGGGCCTGGTGTTCAAACCTGGTGGACCTGGTGCCAAAAACTGTTGAACCTGGTGTTTAAACCCGGTGAACCTGGTGCTTGAACCTGTTGAACCTAGTGTTTGTACCCGGTGCTTGAACCTGTTGATCCTAGTGATTAAACCTGTTAAACCTGGCATTTGAACCCATGGGATCTGGCATTTCTAGCCCCTACAGATTACTTGATGCATTATTGCCTGTCACATGAAATTAAGATTAGGGACGTTGGAAATACTTACGTGTGATTTAGAAGTAGTAGCGTTTGAGATTAGTCGCATTCCAACTTCGGTGAACTTGGGTGCCTTCAAGTGTGGTTAGGCGATACGCTCTGTTGCCAACTACCCGCTCAATTTGGTATGGTCCTTCCCATTGGGTACCTAGCTTGCCCGCATTGAGTTCCTGTGTGTTTGCAAAGACCTTTCTTAAGACCCAATCACCGGGTTTGAACACTTTGGCTTTCACGTTTTTGTTAAAGCTCTTTGAAACTATGCCTTGGTATGCTGCCATGCATATGAGAGCATTCTCTCGAAGTTCCTCTACTGTGTTTAGGTCTCTGGCCAGTTCCAGGTTGTTATCTTCAGGTGTGATTAAGTTGTATCTGGCAGAAGGCGTGAACACCTCTAGTGGGATCAGGGCTTCACAACCGTAAACCAGCGAGAAGGGGGTATGACCCGTAGACGTTCTAGGTGTTGTTATGTTAACCCAGAGTATCCTAGGCAACTCTTTTGCCCATTTTCCTTTAGCTGTTTCTAATCTCCGCTTAATACCGTTGATGATCGGCTTGTTACTGGATTCTGCTAGCCCTCGCTTGCGGGTACCTGGGAGTAGACATTGTGAGCGTGATGTTCCACTCTTGGCAGAAGTTACGAGTCTTGTCGCTTATGAATTATTGGGAACCATTATCGCAGATGATCTCTGATGGAACTCCGAACCTGTAGATGATATTGGTCCGGATGAAATATATGACCTTTTTGTCTCAGATCTGGCTGTATGCTTCAGGTTTTATTTACTTTGAGAAATAATCTATCATTGTGAGCATATAAACCTGTTGCCATGGAGCTGGGGGCAGCTTCCCGACTATGTCCATCCCCCATCTCATGAAGGGCCATGGAGTTAAGGTAGGGTGTAGCTGTTCTGCGGGTTTGTGCGTCATGTTTGTGCGCTTCTGACATTTGGGGAACCTTCTTGCGTATTCATGCGCATCTTTCCTAATGGTGGGCCAATAATACCCGTTGGTGAGTATCTTGTTGGCTAGTGTTCTTCCAGCGGCATGGGCTCCGCATTCGCCATCATGGAATTCTTGTAAGATTTTTGGCCATGCAGCTTTGATTAGGCATCTCTGCATTAGCCCCTTAGTTGATCTTTTGAATAGGACTCCATTAATAACTGAGTAGCGGGATGCTTTAAACTTCAGCTTTTGTGCCTCTAGCTTGTCTTCCGATAAGGTGTCATGTAGCAGATACTCCAAGATGGGGCTTATCCAACTGCTGGTTCCAGCTTTTGACGTGCTCATGATGGGTTCCTTCTTTGAGATTGTCAGGCTGGATAAATGTGCCGACAGGATGGATGTGAACTTGGACTTTGAGTGCAGATCCCAGGTTAGCTAGCGCGTCGGCTTGTGAATTCTGGTCTCACGGAATCTAGGAGATCTTGAATGATGAGAACTCGGAGGCTTTAGCCTTAGCAACTTCCAAATAAGCTGCCATCTTGGAATCTTTGKCCGCAAAATCACCGTTCACCTAGCTAGCTACGAGCAAGCTATCGCAATACCCGTTCCGGTTGGTAGCTCCTTAATCTTTGGCTAGGATCAAACCTGCAATCAAAGCTTCGTACTCTACCTTGTTGTAAGTGGCTTTAAAATGGCAAGTAATAGCTTGGAGTATCTTGTCCCCCTATGGCGACTTCAGGACTATACCTAGACCTATTCCTCTGAGTTAGATGAGCCGTCTACATATAGGTCCCAAGTGCCCTTACCTGTAACTTGGTTTACTTATTCTGCTTCGACTTTAGCTTTCTGTTCTAGGTCGGGGATGAAGTCTGCCACAAAGTCTGCTAGTGCTTGTGACTTAATTGTCGTTCCTAGGTGATATTTGATGTCGTAGCTGCTTAATGCTATTTCCTACTAGACATTCCGGCCAGACAACTCAGGTTTCCTTCGTAGTGCTTTCACAGCATAATTAGTCATGACAACAACAGGATGAGATTCAAAGTAATGCCTCAGCTTCTTAGATGCAGTTACGAGGGCTAGGACAAGTTTTTCAAGCGAGGAGTACCGCGTCTCTACATCTAAGAGTGATTTGGTAACATAATAGATGGGGAGCTATTGGCTTTCAACTTCTGTAGATACATACATTTGTCCTTAGCCCAAAACGACCAATGATAAGACACCCGTCGCAACACACAAGTTAAATCGAGAGAGTTGGGACCTTGATAGACCCTAAAAAAGGTAGATTACCTTGCACCGGACACCTCTTCTAGGTATTTAGCACCTCAAAAAAAAAGTTTTAATCTTTAAATAATTTTAACTTATTTTAAACGTTTTTCTAGAATTTTTCGGAATTTTTCTAAGCATTTTTGCTAATTTATTTTCGGAATTTTCAGCAATTTAATTAATTTTGCGATAATTAATTAAATTATGAAAATAATTCCAAAATTCATGAAATTTTAGCACAACACACTATTTTTCACAAGGAATTTTTACATAATTTTTTCCATGATTTTTCGATTTATGTTTTAATATTTAAAAATTTCTAGCGCAAAAACACAGAACCGAGCAAAGCGGGCCATCCCGGGATATTTTGCCTCGAGACAAGCTTCCCGAGGAAGCCAAATATCCCGAGCATCGCAATAATATCAGCCTCAATCGTAATAATATCAGTCGTGATTGTATAAAATCATGTATATATTTTATACGATTATATTACGATATTATTTCATTAGAATCTCGCTATTCGAGGTAAAGCAATCCCGAATGAATATCGCATTAATATCCGCCGCAATCGCAATAATATAAGACTGTAATCGTATAAAATCACATACGATTATATTACGATATTATTTCATCGCAATCACACTATTTGAGACAAGGAAACTCAGCCGAAATCCAGAGCAGTGTTGGGCGCAATTACGCCCAGCTTTGGACGTAATTACACCTAAAAAACTACCTATTTTGGACGATTTCGACCCTTGCCTATAAATAAGGAGTCCCCTAATTCATTTGCACGACTTCACGACTCTGACTCTTGACGACTTAACGATTTCTTGGCTTCTCTCTCTCTCTCTCTTGTCCGACTTTCTCTCTCATAAACACATTCATAAACACTCAAACACTTTCAAACATAATTCAAACACATAAAATCATATTTAAGCACTCTTTTGCAATAGATCTAAGAGGTTTTCAAGGGTTCTAAAGGTTCGACAAGGGTTCCTAAGGGTCTGAAGCTACGTCCTAGGTCTTTCACATCGTATTACGAGGTAGGTTTGAGGCCAATGTCTCAATTCTAAACCCCCTTTTTGCATCCTTGTTTAGAAATTCGACTTTCTATGTAATTTGCATGTAATACTGATTCGCAAACAATTTGACAATTCAAATTAAAAGCAACCTTAAGGCATAACTTTAATTTCCTCGTACGAGTGTTTGCATGCTTGTCTCACAACTATAATATGCTTTAACAAAGACCTGCAAATTTCGTGTTTCACGCCTAATAAGATAACTATGGACAACCGGCATTAGGCTCCTGGAATACGAAATTAACAAAACATGCCACAACAAACTAGACACTATTTGCATAGTATTCTGTTAAACAACCCTCCTAGTAATTTTTCATTTTTAGGGTTTAAAACGGAAATCTGTTTGTTATTGTCTTTCGGACAATGAACTCGCAATAATTGAGTAGAGGCTGCTAGATGCGGGGGGGTGTTGTGCACTACTTCACCCTTACCCTTGTCCCCTAATCCAGACCTTTGGTGCCTGTCTCTTATACACATCTAGATGTGTATAAGAGACAGCCCTTACCCTTGTCCCCTAATCCAGACCTTTGGTGCACTACCAGACATGGAGTCCTTCGCCTTGCTTTATGCAATTATAGGCAAGTCTTAAAACGAGTTCCGCAGCTTCTTAAAAGAAGTGGAGTGGCGACTTCCTTTACTCCTTTCGAATATTAACACACAACTCTAGGTAGACTCACAATAAGCAAAAACAAGAATTCAATTCTAGCAAACAAACTGAGCCGCCGTTAAATTGTACCCCCCGGAGCAGAGGAACCGGACCCAGTCCGGCCCGGTGACGCCCCGGCGCCCGTAAAGTTTTCTGGCGAATTCACTGTGGAATTCACTAAAGCTATTACCTTTAGTGATGTGTGGGCAATATTCGAATTGTTATGCGATTTCAGCGTCCTTAAGACGACATTGTATTTTAGGCATCCTGCATTACACGGAACTTAGGTCGTTGGCACTGAGTTTCCGTTTTCTAGGCATCATGTCTCATATAAGTGTGTTCTACAGTTGATACAAGACCGGGGGGGCTCACTTAAGATTGGCGCTGGTGTACTACCTATGTAACCAATTCTTAAGCTTGATTCCCATCCCCACCAAGATGCGCGGTTGCGTGCACTACAAAGCCGTAATGGTTTAGACCTCCTTCGATCATCACAATGAACTGGATGTGTTAAGGATCGTTCTGAGCCTTGTCATGGGACCCTCTTGGACACCCGGAATGACACGTTCAATAACGTAGCAACTCACTCTAGATGGCTGGACTTTTGTTTTTCTTTTGCATATAGGGTTCATGCTGGCGTGACAACGTGCTACGTGCTTTTAGACTAAGGACCCTAGTTTGCATACATAACAAACAAGTCATTGAGTCATGTAATAGTCCTCATATAGCAAAGTGATCATTCCTTAGGCGTCGTAATGTCGGCGTGGTTGTAAACTAGAATCATTAGGCGTTACGTCTTAATTAAGTCATACAATTGTAAATGGACGTCGAACCTTTGAACTTCGCCTTTTAAAAAAAAGGAAAAGAAAAGAAAAAAAAAAGACAAAAAAACAAAAAAAAATAGTGACAAAAAAAATTGTAAAATGAAAATAAAAGGCGAAAGGCAAATTTCCGACGTTCACGCACTTTTTACATTTTTGAGTCAGTCAATAGGCAAGTGAATGATCACCCCTAAGACATGAATTGCATCACAGGTTGATTTGACATGGAACTTAACTTTTGGTCCATATGAAAACAGGGTAGGCACCAACGGTTGAGCTCGTTGACACAGGGTTCGTTCCACGATTTTCAAGCAGCATTCCGCCAATCAACACCATTGCATTAATGGATAGTGAAGACACTCGAATGGACTTGACTTTAGCTGATTTGAATGAGACCCTCAACTCATTGGCTTCCCGAGTCGCTCAGCTAGAGAAGTCCAAGACCCAGGTCCTCGGAATTCTTAAGGAAGTGATCCACGGCATCCTTAAGCACTATGTAGATCGGGTTCTGTCCAAAGGAGAAGTAACTTCTTCAGTCAGCAATTCGCAAGAATCAGTTAGCGAGAAGGACACTGAACCAATGCCAAAGACCAATATGATGGAGGTCATCACTTCTCGCATGAACAAAGCGATGAAGAGGATTGATGATTCTCTTAAAAGCAAGACTATGGTGAAGGCACCTGTAATTCGCAACCAGCGCAAATACACTAGGATTGGCATGCCCTATGCCCTAGCCCTTGAGCACCTCAAGGCGATTGGCTTTATTTCTCCTTAAGGCCCTACTCCTAATCCTCCTTTGGAGAAAAGGCCTCCTAAATAGAGCATAGATAAGTTTTGCAAGTTCCACAGAGGACATGGCAATGACACCAAAGAAAGACCCGTGTGGTGGAATCCGGACAAATACTGCAAATATCATCAAAGTCGTGGCCATGATCTCGAAGGTTGCTTCACCTTTAGGAACATTCTGCAAGATGTGATCGATGCGAAGAACAAGTCAAGCGAAGGGGTCAATGTCTGCATGCTTGAAGTAAACGAAACCTCTTTCGACCCTTCCATCTTCATAACACCAATACATCAGACAAGCCCGAAAACTGTTGCACTAACCGATGGGCGCTTTAATACAGCACGAGGAAAACGTTCGGTCATTTTAGTTCCACCTCCGTCAAGGGAAGTCTCAAATGCCTATTAACCCTCCAACGACCCCATGATTTGTGACTGCTACAAGAGGGTCATGATCAAGAAGCTAAAGACATGATGGAATGGTCTGCCCTACCCTACAGGCAAAAACTTCCAAATGTGCAAATGGCAAATTCATGAGCCACAAGATCACAATCAAAAGTCCTAGACTGACCTTCCGAATGACATGCTCTACAGAATTTGGAAACTATGCGATGCCAAATCTTTAGGCAGGAGCATGTGTGTGTGTTGTGAATGGGGAAAGAAGATTCCTAAATTCATTTGGGATCCATACATCTTAACGAACTTCTAGAAATATTGCCTTAATGGTTTTTGGGGCGAACCACATAACGAATACCTTGGCGATTACCGTGGAAACGCTCGTTTCGAACTTCCACCAAAGATCCCTCTATCATTCTTATTTTACAAGAAAAGAAGCACATGGTTCAAAGACTCTAACACCTGCAACTTTGTAGACGGGGATCCTGTCCCCACAAGCAAGGCATCTGCCCTAGTTAGCCTCGAAGCACAAGGCCTAGGACTCTTGTTTGGCCAAGAAATCACCCCTCTAGCTGAACAAGAGGTTTTCATGGCAATGACCCAGGAAGCATTCGACTCCAGTACTCTCATCACACAAGTCGAAGGCTTGGTTCATGGTTGGCGCAAAAACCGTGAAGATCGCTACTCTAGGAGGCAAGGTCATTAAGTGTACCATGGTCGAAGTACCAATGCTCGAGGATTCTGAATCTAAGACTGAGTTTGAGTCTAGTGTCGTAGAAGCTAGGATAGCTAGTCCCAGGGAGTGTCCTCTTGAGTCAGTCAAGGAGCCTAGTATCCCCCTCTCCCTTGTCAATCAAGCTTCTTGGGAGACAAACTTATCTGTCCTCTCTTCAGAGTTTAATAACATGCTCCTTTTTGCTTACTCCTCTTGTCCTTCTTATGATTACATTAATTTACAACTCGAAAACGAACAAAACAACAATGAGTTAATAAAGGCAATGGAAGAGCACGAAAAGAAAACTTCATCATCGAGCAAACAGAAAAGGTAGACATCTCCGACAACAACACGCCGCGAGAGATATAGATTGGTCTGACACTGAATCCGCAAGAAAGGGATGAACTGGTTGCAGCACTGAAAGAATTCCGGGATGTTTTTACTTGGTCCTATGAAGACATGTCAGGGATTGTTCCATACATCGCACAGCACAGAATTCCGCTCATAGAGGGAGTTAAGCCAGTCAAACAAAAGCTCCATCGCATGAAACCGGATGTTGCCCTTAACATTCGACAGGAATTCAATTACCCTCTATGGATAGCAAACGTGGTTCCAGTACCTAAGAAAGATAAATGAGTTCGAATGTGTGGGGACTTTAATGACTTAAACAAAGCAAGTCCGAAAGACGACTTCAGGTAAGCTCTTAGGTTTCATCATTAGCTCAAGAAATTGACAACAAGGAAAGTGCTATCTACTACCTCGGCAAGAAGTTTCTTCCATACGAGGAACGATACTCTGCCCTAGAGAAACTATGCTTGGCTTTAGTGTGGGCATCGCGAAAGCTTAGACATAATTTGCTCACATATACCGTACACATTGTCTGCAAAGGGGATCCTCTAAAATACCTCTTTGAAAAGCCAGCAGTCAACGGACGCATGTCTAGACGGATGGTTATGCATGCCAAATTTGACCTTAAGTTCGTGCCTCAAAAATCCATCAAAGGTAGTATTGTCTCCGAGTTCTTGGCAGACTCTCCAGACTAAGTCCTTCCTGAGGACTTTGACTTTCCAGACGAAGAACTTATGATGACCAAGGAAGACAGTTTGTCGTTATACTTTGATAGTGCATCTAATCAAAAGGGATGTGGAGTTGGAGTGCTTCTAATTTCACCACAAGAGGAGCACACCCCGATTTTTGTCAAACTCAACTTTAACGTCACTAACAATGTCGCAGAGTACGAAGCATGTATTCTAGGTTTACAAGTCGTCGTTGCTCTTAACGTAAAGAAATTACGGGTATATGGTGCAGTGATTCCTCACTCATCATAAACCAGATTTCAGGCCGATGGAAGGTACGAAGTGAAAGACTTGCTCCGTATCAGTCCTATCTTGAGAACATTGCATCCCAAGTAGACGAAGTCGAATACACCAACCTACGACACGAAGACAATCAATTCGCAGTTGCACTAGCAAAGCTCGCATTCATAGCGCGAATCCCGAGTTCAATGACCTAAATGCCTTAAGTCATTGAACGAAGACAAGAACCAGCATATGTCTGCACATTAGACGAAACAAATGAGGTATCGAACCTCGATCCGGAAGATCCATGGTACAAAGACATCAAAGACTACCTAGAAACTGGCGAATATCCTTCTAGTGCAACAAAAAATTAACAAAGAGCTCTGAGGTGTCTCGCATCTCAATAATTACTTCAAGGCGGAGAACTCTACAAGCGCCACCACAATGGTCTCCACCTACGTTGCATCACTCAAAAAGTAAGCAAAATGATCATGGAGCACGTCCATGACGGGATTTGTGGCACCCACATGAATAGCAGGCTCCTAGCCTCCAAAATCATCAAGTTAGGGTATTATTGGACCACCATGGAAAGGGATTGCATGCAACACGTCCATACATGTGACACCTGCCAAAACTACTCCAATGCACAACATGTTCCTCCGTCTCTCCTATCCACACTTGTCTCTCTGTGGCCTTTCTCTACATGGGGAATAGACATAATAGGGAAGTTTACGCCGCTCGGGCAAGGATGTAATCCCCCGGTAATTTTCGAATATTTATAATTATATTTTCTTATAAATATACAACAATTATTTTATAAAACGATGCAATTTATTTAAATCCCATTTAGTTTTTATCATTTTCGCTTAAGATATATTTTATGATATCTTTTTACTTAATTTTATTTTATTTTATCTGTAGACACCTAAATGTGTCTCCCCAAATGAGTAATCCGTGATGAAACATACCGCGTCTCGCGAATGTTTTGACTCAGAAAAGATGCTTTGAACTCACAAAAGTTGGAAATACGTGATGTCATACTCGGAACTATTGAGCAAAGGACAAATAAAAGGGGCAAAAACATTTTCTTTTATTTATTTTAATTATTTTCTATTTTTAGGTTTTCTTTTCTTTTTTTAGGAATTTTTTAAATAATTTATATTGGTGATCTCCATAATTTTCCAGATTTTCATGCACACTCTTCCGTTTTCTTGAGCCCAGTATTCTGTTTAGATTATTTTTCTGATTTTTCTACATTTTTTCTATGATTTTTACCAGAGTTGTTTATAACGCAGAAAATACCAGAAAAAATACAAAATGCAAAAAATACTCGGAAATGAGTGGAGCCTTCTAGACATTCTAGAACTCCTTGCTTGGAAGCAGGTGCGTCTAGGTGCGTAGAATCAAGGGAAAATCACGAATAATCGGAGGAATTAAAAAATTACGAGGTTTTTGGAAAATATTTAAGACGATGGAGGAGCGTAATACGCAGAGGCCTGACGTACATACGGCTTGCCTCTCGGTTGTTTGTCCTGCGTAGTATCGGTCAGTGTTGTATTGTGATTTGCTCAGGTTTTTGCGTTTTCGGCGGTTTGGCTGCGTGCTATATTGAGAACAGCCTTGGCTTGCTCAGCTCGGACACACAATTCCGGAGACATACGTCTATCTCTCTCTCTCTCTCTCTCGTAAAACATCTAAACATTCGTTCTGAGTTTAGATCGTATTCTGTTGCGATTAACAGCTTATAGGAGGGTATAATCTGAGATTACTCACCAAAACATATGTTTTTTTCAACGTCTTTATTTATCATCCTTTTGGTCTCTCTTAATTTGATTAAGCGTTGCGTTGTGTGTTTTAGCTCTTGTAGTTTGTATGTGTTTGTTGTTAGTTTCAATTTGAAAGTCATGTGGTAATTATGCCAGCTTTTAATTATTGAGTGTAAGATCTGTGTAGTGTGATGTGGGTTATGTCACGTTTTCAAATTCGTTTTCTTAACACTTATAATCATTATCCTGTAATCATCTTGTCAAATGTCATTATTATGCATATGTTATTGTCAATATACATGTTTTGTTGTCTTGATTAGTATATCGATTAAGGAGACGTTCATCTTTTAGTTTTTTGCCGTTTAGGCGATTTTGTGTATTTGGCAGTGAAGGTGAGAGAGGACACAATAATATTATCAATACATTGGCTTATAACCTTGGTGTTTTCATGTTTTGTATATAGTAGTATATAGTATACTTTAGTACACTTGTATATATTGGTTTAAAAAGACGTGGATTTAATCGGCTCTGTCACATTAAAGTAAGATAATCATGGACCGGTTTATTGGCCGTTATTAAATACTTGACTAAACAATCAAGTGTCATTGGTCGTTATAGAAGTCATTGTTTGTACATAATAGAATCACTATAAATAATTATGATTCGTGCGCTTTAGATCAATTCAATAGGCTCTTTGAATTCAATTGTTTATGATTTAATGGAACTACATGAGACGACGTAGAGGCCGCTACATGCGGGCGGATTGGGTTACTGATTCAATCGTACATGTGCTAGACCACAACATTGGTTCTGGACCTATTTGTGGGGCACTAGTTTGGCACCAATGTTTGGGCGTCCGTGATTAACCTATATAGGCACGGTGGCGATCCCCTCAATTCGACAACACACCCCAACGCATTCACATGCGGATTCCATGGCTCAATTCCATGACACTGAAGCTGAGGTCACGCCCCCCTAAGGCGGGGCGAAGCCCTACATTATCCAAAACAATTTTTTAACAAAAAAAAAAAGATATTTAAAAGATTAATCTAGCCCTAAAACCTAGATAATTAGAGGGTTTATTCCTTCCTTATTTCATACTTCACGCCACTTTCAACACAATCAGTTTTGTTTTTTTTCAAAAAAGAAAGAGAGAGAGAAGAGGAGAGAGAGCACGTAAAACAGAGAACATGAGAGAGAAGAAGAGGAAGGTTGGTGTACTACTGCTCTGCTTGTCGTGCCCCTCTGCCACCGCCGGTCCTCCTCTATTCCCTTTCTCCTTCTTTGTTCTTTTCCTTTTCCCATACTCAATCCATGTTTAATTAGTTTTAATTTTCAAGTATTTAGAATCAAATTGTGTATTATTGTTTTGAGTTTAAATTCCAATGAATTGTTAGTATTATTAACTTGTTTTGATGAATTCAATTAAAACAAATAATTTTTCAGATTTATTGAATTGCAAAAATTAGAGTTTTTCACGTTTGGATTAATCTATCCAGTTTTAGTATTCAATTTTTATTTATTTTTCTGCTATTCAATAAATTACAAAACTTTGGTCGAGTAATGTTCGTACTAATATACAATTTGTGTAAAATTTTCAGAATTTTTAAAACATGTTTACTATTTTAAAAAAATCGTTTTTGAATCGACAGTTTTCAGGTTTCAGGTTTGGTTTATGATTTTTCATTATTTTTCTGTTTGTCAATAATTTACGCAATTTTTGTCGAGTGATCTCTATGATATTATACACCTTGTGTAAAGTTTTCAGAATTTTCCAAGCAGATTTACGATTTTAATAAATTCGTTTTCGAATGGACTGTTTTTCGTAAATCTGATTCGGTTTTTGATTTTTACTTATTTTTATGTTCATCTATAATTTACGAAAATTTGTGTGAATATTCTGTATACAATTATACACTCTGTATAAAAGTTTCATATATTTACGTATAGTTTTAGTATTTTAATAAATTATTACATCAGATTGACAATTTTCGATTACAAAATATGTTTTGTTATTAAAATTAATTAAAAATATTTG
>SNQN01000832.1:104638-119874 GCA_008642245.1 Bassia scoparia | reverse complement strand
AACACAAGTTAAATCACTAGAACAAGTTAGGCCAAGTATGATGAGTCATGACAGATCGATAATATGCTTTAGCTTGTATAGACTCCTTGTTTTAGATGAATGTTATAAACTTAGGGAAAATACATAACTGCAAAGAGAACTTAAAGAAAAACGTGCCTGATATGATGGAAAGTTGTGTGGCTTCACATCGCTCGATATTCATAAATTGCACAAAAGAGGAAACGCCAGTGATTACTAAAAATGTCTATGATAGGTCATAGTATCTGAATCATCAATTTACAACTCGACATTCCTGAAAAGTGAATCGTTGTTAGATCTGAAAAGAAAAAAATAATGAACGTTGATAATAACTGAGAATCTCTGACATCAAAGAGACAATCAGAACTTACTAGGAGCCTACAGGCCATGTGAGTCAAGCTTAACTGAACTGCTCAGGAGACTTTAGAGGACTACTTAACTTCCAAACACCAAGACAGTAACCAAGGGAAGTTGGTCTGGTTCAAAGATTATAATAAACCGAGGATACCAAAGGACTATATCTGGTCCTCCAGAGAAACCACAATGAGCATCAGACACGATTCCAAGAGGTAATATGTTGATGTCAGGATCATAGCATGTGTCGTCTAAAATCAATATCAACGCCCAAGAGCATCACAGACACACACACCTCATGACCTGGACACCAACAAAAAATACTCACCCAAACAATACAATAGTAGTAGTACGCACCTACAGTCACTAGAGACAAAAAACCACACCCCATCAACCGAGGTGAATAAGACACCAACTAAACATTGTGAATTTAGATACATACAACTGAGAAAAGCGACAACACAAAACCAACACAAACACAACATAAACGCAACAACCCACTCAGACATATCACTAGATATGCGGAACAACGAGGAAACACACAAGAAACATTTGGCGTTACCTAGACTAATAGCTTGAATTCGTTCTCTACAGGCTAACACCACAAACAAAAGTCGAAGAACGCACACACACACACACTAGCTACCCTATTGGGAACTATCAATTGGGCAGTGGCACACAATGCTTCAAAGCACATAGTCCGCGAGACTAAAGAGCCAATTTATCTCCTCCCGACCTCAGTCAGCACCCAATTTACACTCAGGACAGGCAAAGAGAAAAAGTATAACCTTTTGGACGATAACAAAACCCCAGCAAAAACGCGACACCATCACTTTTGTCACATCAGTTAGACGGTAACGGTACAGGTAAGACCACCATTCCAACAATGCCACATTCGCATGATGATAAAGTCATCATATGATATAAAGAAAGGACCCTTTGCAAACAAACAATCAAACATCCTTCCATTGAGCAATATACTCTACAACCACAACTCCACCTGCTCACCACCCAAAACACCACTACCCACCACAACCCATTTTGACAAAGGGAAACAACTCACACCACACACAGACACAAAGGCATTCAACGTCAACGATTCTCACACGCCACCACACCTTTACAGTCATCATAGTATGACTCAACACCACCAGCCCAAACCCAACCAACACAACTGTGAACTTATATTAGTGAGGGGAACCAGGAAACATGATGATAGCATTACTTCTTACAACGCAATCACCAAAAAAATATCACATCAACCAAAATAAACGCACCACTACCTAACATCCTTCACAGCCACGAATATCGACACCCCACACCAAGCACCTAAAAATCGTCTCCACTGCAACCAACCAAATCCAATGGAATCTTCGGCACATCATAAGAGATCATTGGAACATCAGCGAGTCTCCTACAAACCATTCTGAATCCACCACTCACAGTCTATACCCAAACCATCAACCACCCCAACCCACAAGAACAACTGAACCGCTCGAATAGACGCAAATCTCACACCAACCCACTAACCAACCAAACATAAATACGACACGGACAAATGCACACAAGCTCTCACTCACACGCCTACACTACGACACCTGTCAGTTAAGGGGAACAGGTCAAGAATCTTCTTTTAAGGCCTAAAACTGTGGCAAAGTACCAACAAGGCCCTTCGAATTTTACCACATTGATTTGCTGCGGTCCCATGAGAGTTCAAATCCTCGAAGGGGTCATAGGATATGTATGCGTTATTGTTGTGACTTTTTTCCAGGTACACCTGGGTGATAATGCTTCACTCAAAGATGAGGGGACTTTTGATGATATGGGTGACTCTGGTAAAACAGAGGAGAACCAGCTCTCTCCCACAAGCTTGGTTCTCAGTAAGGTCAGATTCAGGTACTGAAGTAAAAATGCTGACTTCAATGATTACTGTAAAACTGGTATTAGTCAGCAAACTTTCACCCCAACACCAACAACCAGAATGTGTTGTTTGAAAGGAAAGAATTAGAACTCTTGAGGAGATGGCCAGAACAATGCTTATTGAAGGTTGTCTCCGCTTAAGAGTCTTCTGGGGCTGATAAGCTGTTGAAACTGCGCTATATACTAAAAGAGGATCATTAGGCCAAATTGAGAAGACTCCCTACGAACCCTAAAGGGCAGAAAACCCATATTCAACTTCGTATCTTGGATGCAAATGTTTGTTACATAACAATGGGAAGAACCAGCTGCATAAATTTGACCCTAGGAGTGTTGAGGAATATTTCTTGGATATTATTTCATCAAGTAAAGCATATAGAGTCTAACAAAAGGACTTGTGTGTTGAGTGAGAGTGTTTCATTTGTTTGATGGAATTTAACATTCTTTGAGATCTCACAGGTTTGAACCAGATGAGATTAATTGATCACCCGCTCCGCAGACCGACTCGACAAAACAGCACTGACCGCGACTTCTAGAGTTACCGGGAACCATGCTGCTGGTTCTCCAAATGATGAGCAATCTACCTAGGCACCTACGGCACCACCCAGAAAATCATGGTGGGAGATCTAGAGGAGAAGGATGATGGGATATTAGGTAAGGAACAGGTTTCTTGATGGTCCTCCAAGAGATGAAAGTAAGCAGTTCAGGGGGAACAGACATATCAAGTAAAATAACAATGTTACATACTCCTGACTTGATGGAAGAGAGTTAAGGGGAAACAGCATGATTGAAAGTCCTGTCTGGTTTCTCGAAAGAGGAAGAGAGTTTGGTGAGAGTGGGTGTGTGGCCCAAATGAATGAGGAAGCACAAAATGATTTTCTTGCTAAAAGTTAAATACAGTTCTTCTCATCCCCTTGATCAAATCATTAGCAATATAAGATAAGGGGATTCAAAAGAAGAAGTGTTTATCAAAACTTTTGTGCTTTTCTAATTTCTTTCTGTCTGCCATAGAACCAACTGACTATAAAATGGCATTAACTGATCTGATTGTTTCTAGCAATGCAAGATGAGTTAAATCAGTTTCAAGGAACGAAGTGCATCTTGTACCCTAGGACCCATAAGAAAGGTCAGTAATTGGTACAAAATGGGTATCAGAACAATTGGATAATTCTATGGTACCATAGTCAGAAACAAAGCAGGCTAGTTGTGCAAAAGGTACAATCAACAGGAAGGAATAGCTATGATGAGACCTTTTGCACCAGTAGTTCAGATTAGGGCATTAGAAATTAATTGCTGATGCGCTCTCATGGAATATGAAGTTGTTCAGATGGATTGTGAAGACTTTTCCTCAATGGATACTTGAAAGAAGAAGGTTATTTTGAGTAGCCCCCTGGTCTTTGAAGATAACTGTTTCCCCAACTGTGTACAAAGTTGGACACAAAGCACTATTATGGTTTGAGCAAGCTCCAGGGCTTGTAAATAACGATATCCAACTTTATGGAAGAATGATACACGAAGGGAATAGTGGACAAACCATTGTGTCATCAGAACCAGGGGAACACTTTGATATATAGTACAGACTTTATGTTGATAATATTATTGTTTTGGTGCTCTAATCCAGTTTCCTATGTGATGATGTTTGCTAATTCTATGCATGAGTGAATTTTTGAAATGAGCTGATCGGGGAACTAGGATCTTCCTTGGCTTACAGATTAAAGCAAACAGTTGATTGGATCATGATCCATCAACAAAAGTATTAAAAGATGTTGAAGTTTTGGCATGGAGAAACAGCAAGGGCTTATTGACACACCTGTTCCTGACATTACAAAACTTGATCGCTGATTCTAAAAGGCGAACAGATGTGGAAGGGCCTCACTGTACCCAGAGAGGAATGATGGATCTTTGCTTTACCTAACAGCTAGTAGACCTGATATTGTTTCTGTTGGTTTGTGCTGCCAGGTTTCAAAAGCATCCAAAGCGAATCTCCATTTGAAGGCTGTTAGAAGATACTTAGGTTCTTTGTGGGAACACAGATCTGGTTGTGGTACCTAGGGATGCACAATTGATTCATTGTAGACACAGGATGCAGATATATTTGCTGTGTTCCTAGTGATAGGAAAGAGCACATCAGGTATGGAACATTCCTTAGGCTCTTGCTTAATTCATAGGGGATCTAAGAAGCAAATCAGTGGCCTTATCCACAGCTGAGTCAGAATATATTTGCTGCGCCTCATGCGCTCTCAACTTGTGTATGGATAAGGATACCAGCTGAAAGATTTTTTGTGTTGTAATCGTACAAATAGTGGTTTCCAATCTTTGTTGACAACACGGGTGCTATAAAATTTCCAAAAAACCCAGTCTCAGCACTCCCAAAACACAAAAGCAATTGAGATTCGACACCACTTCGAGAGATCAATGTTGAAAAGGTAATTTAGAGATGGTTTGTATTTGCAAACGTTGAAGACCAAATAGCAGACATCTTACTAAACCTTTTTGTCGAGAAACTTTTTGTAGATAAGAGTTTCTTTTATGGTCTAGTTAGATTTTATTGTGTCTTCTGTCATAGGTTAATAGATTCTGCAAACATTGGCTTTTACACTTTCTCCATGATTGGCTAAAATGTCTCACTTGTATTGTAAATGTTGCATATACATATGTCGATAGTCATTCAGTGTATGTAGAATGGCATTATTCCCTCAAAAAAGGGTTTGAAAGTGCATTGGTGCAGAGAAAGTTACTTGATCGATTAATTCACATAAACAGGAATGTCATGGTTCTGTACAGGTACCGCAAAAGGGGAAACAGCAGGTCAGCTCTTGATATGTTTTTCGATTGATATTTTCATATCTTTGAAATTACTTAAGATATTTTCTTTTGAAATAAATTTATCTTATTCAGTTATTTTTGGCTTGTATTGATCAATGCATAAACTACACACATGCCTAAATTTTCAAGCGTTGAAGATATTTTTATGGCAAGTGATCATGTGCCAAAACAAATTGAAAATCACTTAGTCGACTACGTCTGACTCACCACGGCTTTACTAATCCTTCAAACTCTGCACTTCCTTGATGGATCACTCGTCTTAGTATATATATTTATTCTAACCCTTTGTTATGCGGCTCATAACTATTCATCATATCATACTCTCTTCTCATCTCTGTACTCTGTTCTTCTACTTCAAAATTCAAAATTCAAGTTACGTTCATCATGTTATTGTTCATGTTCACTGTCTCTGCGATCATGGGTAGAAAGACAATTACTAGTAAGAAAGGAGAGGGAAGCCATCGAGTGATCTCTACAACTTCAGGCAAATAACAAAAGAAACCGCATGAAAACACAACTTTCTTAGAAGTTAAAACTCTTGATCTACCACCAGCACTCAACCAAAACTTTAACTTCCCACAAAATCAAAACATCAACACCACTTCAGAAAACACCTCAAAAAACAAAAAACTAAACGACAAAGGAGACTGCATGTTCAGATCATCCAACTGAGGGTGGTGGTCCTCCACATCAAGGAACCACACACCTTCTCAGGGGGAAAATAACTTCATGAGGACTCATGATGAATTTAACAAGGAACTTGAGAAGGCAGGTGAAGAAAGAGGATGTTCAGAATAACTGGGAAAAGGAAGCGGAACCCTGTGTGGGGTTTCAGTGGAGAGGAAGGACTTCGTCTGATTTGTGAAAAAGGAAGTCAAAAAGGAAGAGGAAGGAAACAATCATTGGTTCGAGAGAGAACCAAGAGGAAAGCTGGCTGCTTGGTAAACCCCCGCTCAGTTAAAGGTAAGTCCGCTAGAATCTCTTTCACTTGGTTCTAGACCTTAGGTTGTTATGATAGTTTGTGGATGTAGAGTTGAGGGATTGGTTATTTCAGTGTGACCTGCATTATTTGAGTATAAAGAATTAATTAGTTTCAAGGATGGATGTCATTGTTTTATGTTCTAGCTGCAAATGTTTCTGGAGTAAGGGAGGTTTTACATCAATCTTAGACATGCCGATATGTTATTGGTTCTACTGTTTGGGAGTTAAGAGGTCAAGTTTGTCTGTTTCTTCCTGTGTCCAGCATGTAGGTTTCCTAGGGGATGGTTTTGACAAGTACTCAAGTGATTGGTGCCCATGTTGGTTGGGGTCACACCTGAGAAATATAGTGATTTATTGTTTGGAGGAAAAATGCCCAAGAAAAGTATGTCATCTTAAATCTTGGCTGATCTTAACGGAACCACTGATGCTAGTTCTGCACTCTTTGTTGTAAAAAGTTGTGCTTCCTCGAGCTCAAGAAGGACAGTACGCATAATGGAGATCGGTACTGATTACCTGATGATTAAGAAGATAAGATAAATCTTCCTTCCTTGAGCTTGACCATATCATGAACTGTTTATGTTCATCTCATCATTCATCTGCCTATGGTTCTATCATTTACTCGATTGTTAAGGTAGCAAAGTTGGCTGAGTGGGTCTACTGTACCTGTTACAGTATTCACAAAGGCTATTCCTGAAGCCAAAAAGGGTCTTGATATTTGGTGTCTGATATTCTAGGTATAAGTTTGAGGAGGCCATGGAGATAAGCCACTCCCAGGAAGAAGGCCAAGGCAGAGAACCAGCTAGTCAAAGTGTGCTAAAAGGATGGAGAACCAGAGAAACTCCTTGGTAAAGTGAATTGGAGCTGTTCAGGGGTATTTCAACCCTCGTCAATGCTAAGGCTTGGTCAGATGGAGAAGGAGGAAGCTGATGTCAAAGCTCAGATGGCTCCGGGTATTAGCTCTTTTCTCCTAAGACTCGGGTCTCGGCTTTAGTATGCTGCAAGTGAGTTTGGTGGTCGGGATCGACAACCAGGGGATATCTGATGATAAACAGCAGCAGACTGAGGAGACAAAGATTGAGGACCCAACGATGATGAGGAGGTTGAGGGAGATGTAGATTATGATCGATGATGATGAAGATGTTGAGCTCGCATGATGAGGAGGGAGAGAGTATGATGGGAGAGGAGTGTATGTTTGTTTGCTCCTGTTTCCCTCCCCTATTTTTCTTTGAATTTCTAAAATTTAACTGCTTTGTTGGCCTTGTACTTATCTTCCACCCTTCCACGAACAGTTTCTTTCATGTGGCATTAGGGTCCTTTGGTTAAACTTTGCTTGCCTTGGTTGGACTTACTTTATTTTGCTATGTTGAGCTATGTTCTACTGATTATCTCTTTGCAGATTGAACTTGATATGGTGGTTGATGCACTGTTCGGATGAGCACAATTTAACAATTTTGATTGCCATGTGCTATCTCTGTGAGATTTTTAATAGATGCCAAAAGGGGGGAAAGAAGTGCGAAGCCCTTCATGAAGCCAGAGTTAGTTTTAGTTTAAAGTTCTTGTTCATTGAGTCTTTCTTTGTGAACCAGTTAGAATAGGCTAACTTGTTCATTGAGTCATTGACGTCGTTCTGCTGATTGTGCTCAAACTTCTTATGACTACAAAATTGAAGGTTGTCTGTTTTCTAACTTGTTTGTTTACAGGAACTTTCGATTAAGTTTGTCATTTCATCAAAAAGGGGGGGAATTTGTTGAGTCCTTAAGTTTTTGAATTGATGACAAACCATTACAGGAAACAGGATAATTAAAGTTATGAATATTTGTTGCGTTCTGGGAACTAGCTAGTTTAGAAAACTTGTTTCCGCTAGACAGATTAGTATTTGATGAGAATGCCTTTTGAAAACTACTTGTCCTTATTGAGGGAACAGCTGATTACTAAGAGCTCATTCACTGGTGCAAGAACCAGTACGAGCTGTTCCTTGATCTGTTATTCTGTAAGAACAGTCATATATCTTTTGTTGCATGTTAACTTTGTTATATGTCAGTAATAGATCTATTCCAAGACTGAATTGTGAGATCCGTTTCGAAGATATTCGACAGAAAAAAAGTTGTCTCAAAGATTGAAGTATGAAGGGAAAGATTTCAAGTTCTTGAAAGATGCTGAAGATTCGGGGAATTGTAATTTAGAGTTTAAATTAAGGATTATTCATGTAATATGCTTGTAGTATGCATTAAATGGAATGAACTAAGTGCTCAGTGTTTTTGATATGTTGTGAATTTGAAAAGCTTGGAAACCCAGAATTTCATAACACACTCAAAGGAACCAAGCCTGGGGGAACCAACTAGTTTCTAAATGGGAATGTTGGCTGCTGTTTTGAAAAGGTTTTTCTAACAAATTATTTATCAAAGGAATTTTGAAAGATTATTTGCAGCTGGATTATAGATGGCAATATAATTAGCCTTTTAAAACTGGGAGTATATATCTCTGTCTATCAAATCTTAGGATACAAATTTCGAACAAGAGAATACTTTCCATAAACTAGTTCTTGCATGATATTTGGCAGAATAGATCTTATGGAAACGTAGGGGTTAAGTCAATATAATATCGTCTTATACTTCAATATCTACAACTCTCCTACCGATTTAAAAGCAGAAATATACTTCGAGAGAAATAAACATAGAAAGCCTAGTTCATAAAACATTGAGTTCATACACGAGCATACATTCGAGCCACTTAACATTCTCTCTACTTTATCTTTCAAGAATTTACATTCATAAGAGAGTTATATTGTTTTGTAACAGGCTATCAAAGAGCGGTTGAAGCTGGGTAGTGTCTGTGAGTTCAAAACACAAAGTTGGATACGAGTGTGATCGGAGTGCACATTCAGAGTTGATGTGGGGTACTGGTTCCCGGAGTAGGGAACGTAGAGTGAGCAAGTTCTTTGATTTTCAGAGTTGACTTAATAAAAGAGGCTCTAGGGTTTAGGAGGACGTAGCCCAGAGTTGGCGTGAACCCTCGTTTAATACTTAACAAACAACAACAAGTGTGTCTCTTTACATACATATTACATCCGGCCGCGGTATAGAACAGGCCCAACCACGCCCAACTGGTGTCCTATATCATCTAAGAACACAAGATCAAAAAGAAATTAGGTCACAGTCGATTTTATACTCAATCACCCCCACCTTAGCACCAACCACTCCACCAGCCACCACCCACCCACACCACAACCATCAAGACCCACAACACTAACTTGAGCAAGATCTTATAGACACCTTAATACTACTACTTAAAGATTCAAACTTTAAACTCACAAACTATAATCAAGGAGATTGAAAATAGAAACAAACATAGTTCAACAAGCTAAAACATAAAAACAATGAACAAGTAAAGAGAGAAATGAGAGATGTTACCAAAAACTAGAAGATTGAATAGATGAATTTAATAGCAAAATGAAGAAAAGATTGTTGAATGATGTTTACAAGCTAAAACCAAGGTGTTCTTCCTTTCTACAGACTTGAAAATCAAATGTTTTTGTGTGCAGTCTAAGTCTCTCCTCAACCTAGAAAAGTTGGGTATTTATATATTACATGAGAGAGAAGAGGAATAATCGGAGTAAATGAGCCGCCACAACATGGAGCGGACGCTCGAGGTTAGGGTGAGCGGACGCTCCCCAATGCGACAAAATCTTGAGCTGGCAAGAGGGAAGAGAGAGTGGACGCTCAAGTCTTTGGAGGGGACGCTCTGAAGTACTCCAGAGAGTTCTGCTTTTCCTTGGCCTGTCTGAGCGYACGCTCACTCCTTAGAGCGGCCGCTCTGAAATCCTCTGAACTTTCTGCCTCTCTGACTGCTTCACGAGCGGACGCTTAAGGGGAAGGATCGGGCGCTCTGGGGGCCTTGGGCGATGTTGTTGTATTTGGCTTCRTCTTCAAGCCTCAAATTTCCACTTCCGAGCTCGAGCTTAGCACGCTTGACTCCGAATATCTCAGCAAGGACCTGCAATCACCTCATGCAAAATMTCAAAGCACTTGTATCCAAATTTTGCCTTAAAAATAGTTGGAAAACACCCAAAAATAACACAAAGTCCGAAATCTTGGTGACATGTGACGAGTGAAGGAAAAATCGACTGAAAACGCACGATAAATGAGTGAAACAAAGGCTAAAAAGGGCGGAGAATGACCATAATATGGTGCATAAATGCACTGTTCATAAAGCATTTCCCGAAGTCTCGGGTAATAGGACGAGGTCGAACTTCTTGAATTCTTCATTCTGGTCCTGATCATAGAAAGTGACCCAAGGGTAGGGCACCCCAAACCTCAACTAGTAGGAAAGCTTCACTGTCGTACACCAAGGAAAAGGGTGTATGGCCAGTGGCTTCCTTGGACGTTGTCCAAGCTAACCATAAGACCCCGGGAAGCTCATCGACCCAGGTACCTTTAGAGCCGTCTAGTTTGGTTTTGATTCCTCGAAGGATGACCTTGTTAGCAGCCTCGGCTTGTCCATTAGTTTAGGACCTATCCACAGAGGTTGCACGGATGCTGATGCTGAATCGAGCACAATATTCGTTGTTGGCTTTACAGACGAACTGTCTTCCGTTATCGGTCACAAGCACCCGGGGTATCCCGAAACCGAGTGATAATGTTCCTCCAAATGAACTATTGAACCTGTTTCTCGGTGATAGTTGCCAAAGGCTCAGCTTCTATCCACTTGGTGAAATAGTCCACTGCAACGATGAGGAACTTTCTCTGCCCCGATGCTTGTGGAAAGGGTCCCAACAGATCCATGCCCCACTTGTCAAAGGGCAGAGTGGGTAGGATGGCTGAGAGCTGGTTTGTTGATCGGTGGGCCACCAAGTCATTCTTTTGACACTTTTCGCATTTCTGTATCAAGTCATGTGCCTCTTGCTTGCTTGAGGGTACGCCAATAGTACCAGGCTCGAAGAACCTTTCCAGCCATTGCTCTTACCCCTTGATGGCTACCACATGCTCCTTCATGAATTTCCCGAAGGATGTAGTCCCCCTTGACTGGTGTTACACATCGAAGCAAGGGATGAGTGTAGGACTTTTTGTACAGTCGTCCATCATACCACTCAAACCATCGAGATTGAGTCGTGACTCTTTTTGCTTGCTTCGGTTTATCAGGGAGTTGCTCATCCCGAAGATACCAGACTATTTGATCCATCCATGCAGCCCCTCTGTCCAAGACCATAGTGGAAGCCAAAGTGTTGATACTGGGCTCTTTCAATACTTCCCAGGTGATGGTCTGGGGTTCGAGGAACTCGGCTAAATTGGCAAGTCGAGATAGCGCATCTGCTTTATTATTTTCTGACCGAGGGATGTGATGAATGGAGAAGCTCCTAAAATTCTGGGAAAGCTCCCGCACCTTGTTCAAATACATTTTCATCCCATCTTCCTTGGCTTTGAATTCTCCACTGTCCTGATCCATGATCAATTGCGAGTCGGACTTCATTGTCAAAGAATTAGCCCTAGCATCTAGACACATCTGCATCTCAAGGATGACTACTTCATTCTCGGTTTCGTTGTTCGAGGCTGAGAATTCGAACTTAATCAGAATGCCTGCTCCATTTCCATCCTTGGTAGCTGAGCCATCAACGTACACCTCCCAACCCTTGGCCTCAGTCGCCGAGGTGGGTCGGATTGTGCACTCGACTATGAAATCAGCTAGTGCCTGGGCCTTGATTGCTCGTCTAGTTCATATTCCAACCCGTAGTCTGCAAGCTGATCTGACCATTCTGTCATCCTCGTTGAATGATTCCTTCCTTCAATGGCCTTCCTAATCGGTTGTCCGGTTAGCACCTTGATAGGATGCGCATGAAAGTAAGGTTTTGAGCTTCCGACTAGAAACAACTACGGCATACACCATCTTCTCGATCTCCGAGTATCGAAACTCAGCTCCTCTATAAGCGTGGCTCACAAAATAGATCGGGTGCTGAGTTTTATCTCTTTCAGCGATCAGGACTGCGCTCAATGCATATTCTGAGATAGCCAGTTACAAGTTAAGCGGCTCCCTCGTTAAGGGGGAGACAAGCTTCGGTAGGCTAGATAGATGTTGCTTGAGTTGCTGAAAAGTTGCTTCTGCTTCTTCATCCCAGCTGAATGAGGGTCTCTCCAATGTTTTGAAGAAAGCCAAGCTTTTGTCCGCCGATCAGGATAAGAACCGACCTAAGGCAGTCATGCATCTTGTGAGCCTTTGCACTTCTTTGACTGGCCTTGGGGACTCCATGTTGATGATAGCTTGAATTTTATCAAGGTTGGTCTCAATGCACATTTCTTGGGATTAAGCTTCATGTTATAGTTTCTGAGGGATGAGAAGGCTTCCCTGAGGTCCAAGACGTGATCTTCTGCTTTCCTGCTTTTGACGATCATGTCATCGACATATATCTCAACATTCCTACCGATTTGTCCCTTGAAGATTTTGTCTACCAACCTCTGGTTGGTGGCTCCCGCATTCTTGAGGCCGAATGGCATTATTTTATAACAATAGACCCCTTGCTTGGTGATGAAAGCGGTGTGGGGTTAATCTTCTTCAGCCATCGGAATCTGATGGTAGCCGGTATTGGCATCCATGAAGCTGAACAACGCATGTCCTGCAGTGGAATCGACTAGGGCATCGATCTTTGGTAGCGGGTAGTCGTCTTTTGGACACGCCTTGTTAAGATCGATAAAGTCAACGCACATGTTCCAGGTTCCATTTGGTTTCCTAACCAACACCACGTTAGCCAGGCAGTTTGAGTATTGACATTCCCGGATGAAGCCTGCTTTGAGTAATTTCTTGATTTGTGAGGTTGCAGCTTAATTCCTCTCTTGCCCTTGATGTCTGAGCTTTTGCTATACACTCCGATACCCGTCCTTGATACTGAGCTTGTGTACCATGACTGAAGGGTCAATCTCGGGCATCTTCATAGCAGGAAATGCGAAGACATCACGGAATTCTTGGAGAGTGGAGACGATTTGCTCTTAGGTGTCTGGGGTGAGTGATTTCCCGAACCTAATAGTGTGCTCTGGGTCATCATCCATCTGTACTTCCTCATTGGCCTCCGCTGGCTTAGGCCGATTGTATCACTTGACGTTCTCACTGAGATATACATCCAGCCTGTTGAGGGATTCCTGCTGAGGGGGTTCTTTCCGCTTGTGCCCGWCTAAAGGCTCAGGGTCAGCGTTACGGAGGCTATTGACGTAACACTCCCTAGTTGATCGTTGATTGCCATATAGCCGACCAACGGTTCCTGAATTTGTCTCATACTACAATAACAACTAATATGTAGAAATGGATGCTTTTAACTTATTGAGGGTGGATCTACCGAGGATGATGATATAGGGGAAGTCCATATCTACGTCAGTGAAGTACACCTGAGCGGAACGAGCTAGGTCCTTCTGCCTGATCCTGACAAGCAGTTTGATGATGCCTTCTGGATACGTCTGCCTCCCGCCGAAGGCGACTAGAGGGTGGTCAGAAGCGACCAGGTCAGATTTGGAGTACTTTAATTTCTGTAGACAGTCCCAAGTAATGATATCTGAGGAGCTTCCACTATCGATGAGGACTCTCGTCACCTGAGCATTGGATACTTTGACCTCGACTACCAGGGGGTCATCGTGGGGCACGGCAATAGGCTTAGCCAAGTGATCATTGAAGACCATTGTTGGGCATTTGGGAGGTACCTCGCCACCGACCTTCAATACTTGGTGCGTGAGATCCTCCAAGTGACGTTTTCGTCCCCAATTGTTGGGTCCTCTTGAGGCATGCCCTCCTGAAATCACATTCACGCTATGCATGGTTTTATTACTGGCCTGAGGCTGATCCTCCTTCCCCCGAGGGTTGTTTTGGTCTTTGGTATCCTTCTTTCAAAGGTATCGATTCAGTTTTCCCTCGTTGGCAAGGTGATCAATTGCCTGTTTCAGCTCCCTACAATCCCGGGTTCTGTGTTCACACTCCCGATGGTATTCACGCTAGAGATTTCTATTTCGCCTGTTGGGAGTAGTCCGAACGGGTACGGGCTTCGACAAAATGTCCAGAAGCTTGATTTCTAAGAATATGTCTGTTCT
Source organism: Bassia scoparia (assembly GCA_008642245.1). Taxonomy (NCBI): domain Eukaryota; kingdom Viridiplantae; phylum Streptophyta; class Magnoliopsida; order Caryophyllales; family Amaranthaceae; genus Bassia; species Bassia scoparia. Next base: position 105,718 of record SNQN01000832.1, on the reverse strand, counting down.
GTTAGTGTTGTACCGAGGGTCATCCCCTCCATCTCTGAGTTTGGGCTACTTGCCTTGATTGTGGTCACCCCTGTTATCACCTGCCTTTCTCTTGCCCTGATCGTCATGCATGTTGTTGATTTCTGAGGCCTGAATGTACTTCTGAGCCAGTGCCATAGCCTCTGAGTACTTGGTAATGCCCTCAATGACCAGGTCCTGCTTAAACCGGCTAGGTCTGAGGCCTGACATGAGGGCTGAGAAAGCAACATTGTCTTCCAGATTCGAAATGCCCAGAGATTCGGCATTGAATCGCTTAATCACTACTACAAAAATTGGATTWGGCACCAGTTTTAAGAGACCGGTGGTGTATGAAAACCGGTCTCTTAAGTTAAGAGACCGGATATTCATGAAAATCGGTCTCTTTGATTCATCTAAAAGACCGGTTGTTTGTAACACATCTCTTATGTTCAACAAAGAAACCGGTTTTAAGTAAAACCGGTCTCTTTGATCTAGTGGGCCCAAAAATAAAAAATCATAATAAACCCACTCACCCACATAACTCCTCTCTCTCATCTATAGCCTCGTTCTCACCGCCCTCATTTCATTATATACGTATACATCTCATTCACCCATTCATTTATTTATCACTTCTCTCCTCTCTCATCTCACCTACTCTCTCTCATCTCAATACAGTATCCTCTCTCTCATCTCACAAATACATCTCACCTCCTCTCTTCTCCTTAAACTCTTCATTTCTCCTTGCTCATTTATATTTATTGCATATTTGTTTTCGATTTTTCGAGCTTCGTTGGGTTCGTTGTTCCTTGTTGCTCCTTGTTCGATTTTCACTTCATTTTTTCGATCTACGTCGCGTATTGGTTGTTCGTCGTTGTTCGTTCGTCGTCGTCGTCGTGTTTTGGTTATCAGGTAAATTTCTTAATTTTTCTTTTATTCATTTTTTGGTTTTATTTTTGGGTTTTTGGGTTTTTTTTCGAGTTTCTTCTGAAATTTGGTTTAATTTTACATTAGATGTACTCGTTTTTTCGATCTGCTTGTTTTTTGTTGTAATTGATTTGGGTTTTTGGTTATGTTTTTGAGTTC
>SNQN01000832.1:62476-104613 GCA_008642245.1 Bassia scoparia | reverse complement strand
CTTGGCTGGAATCGCTTTCCATGCATCTCTCCTATGAGCTTCCTATAATGAAGATGACAGGGGTCTCAAATAGCTCTTGAGTTCACTGGCCAGTATAATCTTTATCCCCAAATTTCAACTTTTAACCTATCCAATTGAATTTGTAGGTGGTCCTAACTTAACCTGCTGATTTGTGCGCTGTCAAGTGCTATCACTTCACTAACTATGAGCTCCACCCAGCTTCTCATCTTAGCAAAAGAACCAAGCAAATAAAGGAAAAACAACTGCTCTGAGCAAAAACTATGAGAGCCTGAAGAAGTCCATATAAGAAAAGCCATGAAATCTAAGTCACCCAGGCACCGATACTCATTGGAAGAAAAAGAAGAAACTCAAATGCCGGGACAAACCCAAAAGCAAAGCTTGCAGAGGAGTCAAAAGAACTGGCTGAAGATGTCCTTCAGGGATACCAAAATAAGAGCTCATAGCAAAAACTACCCTTGACACCCTGACACATGAAGAGCAAGTCTAAAAGATGTTGTGCTAGGTGAAAGCTACTGAAGGCTGTGTGAAAATGAACAAATGAAGATCGAGGAGGTCTCAACAACCACTTCACACACCGTGTCTTCGACAGTTCCCAAGCAGACCCAAGCCGACTGGTCCAAGATGAGGGCTCGATTGGATGCTTGTATTAAACCCCCTGAGATGGTTCCACCCACTTTGCTGAAGTTCTTTCATCACCAACATTGAATTCAGAATGCTGAACATACCAAGACATGCAATGAGAAAGGTATGAGTAACTTTCCATACAAACACACCAGGTCTTGAACTGTTCTATCTAACCATGAAATTTTGTCAGGTTGATTATGACCACATCCTCAACCACTTCCAATGACCACCAACTCTGGTAGATTCCAATGATGAAAATCCTCCGCAACTCAAGCACTAACCAGGAGGACCAGCAGTGGAATTGTATTAAGAGAACAAAAACAAAAGAGTTAGAATGCTGGATGTGAGCCAAACCTGTTGAAGCCAACTCGCTTGAAATACAAAGACCAAACACCAGAGGAATAATGCGTAGCCACAAAAATTATGCAACTAAGGCCTCGAATGCCACAACTCGTGCACTGTGAATCAAGACTCTTCTAGTGGAAGTTCAACCTACTGCTCCATTGATCTCTCCGATGCCTGTGTCTTTATCCTATCTTCAGCTTGCACTTTTCTTTACCTGCTTGTGTTTATCAAAAACAGTTCATGAACAACTTTTAATCTGTATTTTTTTGAAAACATTGGCTACTGCCCTTAATACCTCTTTTGAGCCTGATATACAGTAGTCCTTAACTTTGAATATTTGGAAATGTTTTTATGAATACCAGCTATTGCCATATGCAAAGTAAACCCACAAATGGTTTAATCCTGGTATCTAATCAGTTATATATTGACTTGCTAAGTCTAATCAACAGTGAATGGGACAGTACCATTGCCCCAGCTTATTGAATTAATGTATCACAATATAATTCAAATAAGTTAAATTGTGACACAACCTAAACCTTTTTATGTAAAATCTATGCCAATTATTGTAAAATATTACCTGCTTTATAAAATAAAACAAAAAAAATCTTTTCAGTCAAGTCTACCAGGTACTATTTCCCCTCAAACTTGCTTGTAATATGTTAAAATTTTAAACACATAAGTTTTTAAGATGACCTTATGTATACCAAACATTAAATATATGCCAATGTATGAAGTGAAACTCCTTTAAATTTTTAGCAAAAATAACCAAAAACATATCTTATGCACTTGCTCTGTCTGTAAAGATTTACCATGTACATAATCATCCAATACCTCCTTCAAGAGAGTTTCACCAATGACATTCATACTGACACTTTTCATAGAAAAATTTCTACCAGGACATAATCATGCTTACCTTTCTGTGAAACTAGATTTTGTCACGTGACATTAATCAGCTGACCACTTTCTCATAAATTAGATTTCACCAGTAGCTCCACTAACCTAACTGACTCAAGTGAGTAATTTCACCAGAGTCTCGTCACTAATCTAGCCCACCTATAGTAAGAGCAGGATTTTAACAATGCTCTCACCACCTGGTACTAAACCTTGTAGAAAATAGATTTTGGGTGTCGTTATCCTATAGATGAACACTTACAATTTAAAACTAAGAAAAAATAAACACTTAGAAAAAAAGAAAATTACAACAAATGGCTCTAATTGCCTCATAATATAATTATACACAATACAGATTGAATTTCAACTTAGTAAAGTGTTACAAAAAGTTAACATAATAAGTACAAGCATCTTTAAAAATTATTCTCAATCCAAAACCAAAATCTACATGACCTTTTATTGATCACATCCAACTATTTGGCACTCTGTCCCAAGCTCACTCCTGAGTCTATAAATCAGCGCTCTAATGATTTGGTATGTCCTTCCCAGTTGTTAGGAGTTTCCAATGAATACCAGCCTTCTGGACTGCTCAACTCCTCAGAAACCAGTCACCACTGCAATGTTTTGCTTACCCTCTTTTATATCTGGCCACTCTCTGCGTAGTTGCTGTCTTTGCTGCATCTCTCTTAACTCATTCAACCAATCCAGGAATTCAAAGTCTGCTCATTTTGATGTTGTATGAAAAGCTGAGAGAGTAACCAACTCAACGTATTAAACTTCATCAACCCCAAAGTTAAGTGATGACCAATATCTCTTGATAGGTTCCTTAATACCAAAGTTCTGGTGTACTCTTCAGCATAAACCTTTTATATCTAAATCTTTTGACCATTTAAATCGCTATCTTCCTCTGCCCCCCCATTTGCTTGGTGCAAACTGCTGAGAATGCATGTATTTTGAACTTAGACAACCAGGCTTTCAATGGATCATGTCAAACTACTTCCCATGTCAATACTATCAAACAGAATCATATTCTGGAGTATTTCCTGCCACTAGAAACTTTCTAACATCCTTCACTAAGATATTGTTGCCCTTCACTTCAATCCACTGTTAATAATCACATAAACAATTAAATTCTTAATCTCCCTGGCCTTTGGAATGAACCCGCGATATCCCACCCACTAAGAAAAGGATGGATTAGAAATGCTGTTAATTCATGCGTGGTTTGATAAGTTAAAATCTTTGGCATTTATCACACCTGACCATTCCTGATCACATCCATGTTGCCAGTAATAACCAAAAAAAGCCTTGTAACCAAGTTTCTGAACCGCATGTGGCACAAATTCCTTTTAATCTCCCTAGGAAATTATTCTCTTCAATCAACACAGTCATAGTGTTGAAGAGGTCTATGATTGCAAGTCTGACCTTCTGCTTTGCTTTTCGAAGGTAGCTTCCATTGTTTAGTAGAATGTCACCATCCACAAAGGAGTGACAACCTGGAACACATACATAGCTTTCACATCTGTCTCTACACCCCTAAAAAGATACCTTGTCAAATTTTGAAGGTAGTTGTGGCCACAGCTTGCAAGTGCATCTGCCAATATTCTTCTCTAAATTCAAAGCAACTCCAGAACTGAAAGTTGGACTGCTCCTTATTATTCTAGTTAGTAGCCTTAAATCTCTTCAACCTATCATCCCCCCTGTACTGGGTGCAACAAGTTGAATCATTCATAAGACAACTCTGGTGGCTCCAATGAACAGCACACTGCAGACTAGCAATAGCAGCTTCATATTCGCTTCATTATTGTTCTTGAAATGCAAAATTAAGAATACTCATACATCCTTTTATAAGAGTTAGCACTCTAAGCACCAGGAACTCGTTGATAACCAATCATAGACACCATGCACTTCTGAATGTTGTTCCTCATTAATAGGAACATTCAGCCAAAAATAGCCAGGCTGCCTGATAGTTGTCCTTGTGAAAATAATCCTACCCAGTCAGTCAGAAGTGCCCCAATTGTCACCTATCAATTTTTCAAGCTTTTCAATATTTTCCAATGTTACAGAAGACAAAACAATGGATGTGCATCAAAGTATGGCCTTAATCTCCTCCTGCTTGGATTACTAATACGCACCTTCTTAATCATAGGGTACCTGTTCTGCCCTTCCAGGCATGACTACAAAAACACAGCTGCTTCACTTTCTGCTCCCTTAGTAGGAACACTACAGCACTGCTGACACAATATATAGAACAATTTCACCGTACTGCCCTGCAAGGTAGTACTTCACCATGCTCTTTAATTGCAGGAATGCTCATGTGTCTGCCCCAAACTAATTCGTTCCCCTTGAACTCGGAATGTTGATTTCTCTTATGACCTTGCAATGATCTAGAGTCAGCCACCTTTTAGTCAGTCTTTGATTCACTTGATGCTTTTAGCTCGGGGTAATCCAGTGCATCTTAACTTTATCAGGTTGCAAATCCTCTGACCTGACATAAGCCTAGAAATTTACCAGAATACCCCAAAACACATATTTAGATTAAGCTTAACCTTAGTCTATTCTCAAATTAGCAATCTCTGTCAAGCTCAGTGTATATCTTCAGATTACACTTTTACAAATAATCATCAACATATATCTTCTAATTCGCCTCTACTCAAGCTACCATAATCTTTGATTAGTATTACACCACATCTTGAGCCCAATGCATATGATATTGTATTAGACCACCACAACTGTAGAAGTTGTCTTCTTGACTGGAACATGTTATTGATGAGCTAAAATCATCCATAGGAAGCCGCAGCAGACCACTGTTGGAACAAACAGCTGTCTACGAGCAAGGAATAGCAACTTTGGACAAGCTTTTAAAATCAGTGAATCTACACACCATTCTCCATTTCATTGTTTCCCTTACCATCACAACATTGCTAACAATCTGCGTTAATGACATAGCTCAATAAACCTCTTCCGTAACTGTTATTCTCTCAATGGTCCTGGTTCTTCTCAGAGAGAGCTCTTCTTCTCCATCACTGGGACTTCATGTTGATCAATGCCAAATGAGTATACATCTCTAGGTCAATCCCAGCTCTCATCTCATAAGAAACACATCCTCATTTGCATCTTAGAGGTATCAAGCCACCTCTTTGAGCTCCTACTATCCAATTTGTACCATTCTATCTTCCTTCAATGAGGAACTGATTCTATGCTTACCTATCTAATTCAATCAAAGTCAATAAGAGTAAACAACCCGATCTTAGGTTTGATTTCAACTGTCTGGACAATGACCTGTATTACCTTTCTTCAGGAGAGGATTGCTTTGCTATCCATTTCAACAAACCCTTTCGAAGTCAACTGAGTCTCCTTCCTGAAGTATTGACCAGGCAATTACATACCTGCATTGCTATCGGAACCCTCAGACAGCCACTGCCCATGTGCTACATACTTGAAACACAAATTGATAGTAATGCTACTCCCACATGCAATCATAAATTCTTCCCAATTATATTGATGCTAGATACCTCTACCACTTCTACTCTACCATACACTCGCCAGCTCCTTTTCATTCCATAGTGACTTGTATATCTCTCCTCTGGGAGATTAACTTCCAGAAACCTATAATAAGGCTGATGGCTCCATTTCTTTCATTTAATCTCTCTTTTATAAACGTGATAATATAGGACATTACAGACTCCCACCATCAAAAACTTTATCGACGATATACATACTTGAAGAACATATTAAAGATCATAGGATGACCAAACCTTACAGTCTTAGCTCCAAAGCTAATTTAGGAATATCGAGCATCTACTATATTACTGAAAACCAGCAGTTCTAACCTCATCTTAGATGATTCATGACTGGACCAAAGATGACTGAGATCGTGATAGTCCTCAGGCTATACTTAGCAAATTCTGACCGTCTCTTTCGACCTGTCCTTCCTCCTAATACCTTGGCAAAACTCTATACAACTAAGATCCCTTTGATAAATCCCCCAGGTTTTCTCTTCAACGCACACAATCTTCGTGAATATACCTGGACATTCATAAGTCACAAACTTGGATCTTTACCAACCTGACCTCTTCGGTGCGTCATGTCTCATTCTTAGTGCTACAATATCATTGCCCGTCTTGTGAGTGATAAAGCTTTCGATGATTGGAAGTCTCTGCCCTTCTCCTTCTTCTTCTCATTTCTCTTCTCCTCCTGTCTTTGGGCATGAGTACTGCATCCTTCTGCTACAGTAGCACGCCTTGCTGTACGTCTTTTAACTCTCATTGATAATCATCTGAAATGCGCATGCCGGCCAATCCACCTAACTAGTAAGGTTCTCTAACGACCAGTGTCTTAACCATATTGCAACCTGATTACCACTCAGGCTTTGACTCAGAGACCTTATGCCTTCTTGTAACCTAAACCTGTAAGAGAATCACGCAACTCATCCTCCGTTTAACTCCACCATGAGCTCAATGACGTTCCCTTTCTACCTTAACACTTATAAATTTCCTAACTTGTCACAGGCCCAAAAATGTGTAATCTACCAGGTGTTATATTTCAAATACCCAGCCTGGCAATCAGTTACGTATAGGAAGTACTACACCACTTGCATCTCAAACCCAGATACAGTTTCCTACATTAAAGGCACGGTAATCCGGGTCATTCCCAGTACCATCAAATTAGTGCCTTATTTTAACTAGAATCACTCAGTATTCATCACCAAATAGTGATGAGATGATACCTGATCCACACTACACGCTTGCTGCCTGACCTGAGTGCTCATGCTGTCTTTGTGAGACCTGGTCCTCCTACCCTTTAAGCGAGAGCATTCCCCATCTATCATAAACGACTCCCACACCTGGTTGCAATGTTCAAGCTTATCTCTGATAAATCCATAGATCTAGCGAGTACCAGGTCTAATGTGGCCTAGTTTCATGCATATCTTGACTTCGGTCACTCACATTTCTTCGGGTATATCCTCCAGATGGGGACCCATATATGGAAAGATGGTGATTGAGATAACTCAGCCTCCTTCTAACACTGCTGGCTCCTAGATCTGTCACTCATCTGTGTGCGTCTCGTTGGATGACTTGAGTATGATTGCCCAAAGGTCAGCTCCTGATTACCCTCATGCTAACAATAAATCCAGAAACCCAATCCAACATTCTAAAAACATTCTTGCATCTCCACCTGTCCACTTGGTGGTCGAATGCCTTTTCTCCTGAGGAGACTTTTGATGATATTCCACCAGTTCCAATAAGCAGTTATGCTGATTTCTTGGCTTGGTCAGGGGTAGTTTTCGATGGTGGCATGTTTCGCTACTATGTTCTCGCTACTGGGAATGCCTGAAACGGCTCCCACATGAAGCACTCATCTCGGTTAGATGCATCATGGTTCAACCCACAAATATGTCACTACGACCTCCTTATAGCGCCAATTGTTGGTACTAATGATACTCGAATGCAGCCAACGCCATGCTAGAGTTTGAAACTGATTCATCAATATCATTAAAACCTCAGGAATACCCTGGCAACTAGGAACAAACCCCTCATGAGGTGACAATTCTATACCAGGGTTAAGCAGTTTAGAGAGAGAAATAGAAAGAGTATTTATGTAATTACTAGCCTGTCCTAAGACTGTCTTTACTACTATATGCATGTGTGCATTATCTCCTCAACGACAAGTGTCACACAACTGCCCATTAGTTCTACACATGCTCCCTTGACTGTTAGTGTTTTAACTCCTTGCCTTGATCCATTTTCCTTTCGGCCCACATGTATGTGTATATGGGCCTGGTACATATTCCAGCCTAATACCTAGATTTATCGTTATTAGTTGTATATGTTTATAACATAATTACTACATAGTAATATTTTGACGGAAAAACAAACTTTTACAACCTTTTTATACCTTAAGCTCTACTTTGCGACTCTATAGTAGTTTCTATTTGACCTTTTAATTTAATGAATCCCACTGCTATCAACATAGGATAGCCAAAATAATAACAATGGATACATGAAGTACCCATATATCACTTACTATCCAATATCAAAAATATATAAAAAAAAACGATACTCCCAAAATATTATCAACACGCCAAATGCGATATTATATCCTATCTCGGTATCGTATCGTTATTGATAGAACCATAAAATGGAAGTACCCATCAACCTAGATTAAATTATTAGCTTTATTATTTAATATAAATATCAAATAGGCCAATTAATACCATATCTATTATATTATTAAAAGACATCTTTTGGTTTATCCTTTGTGTCGTGCAATTGCATGATAAATCTATTATAATTAATAAAAACTCTAGTGTTTACATAACGAACATTAGGATAACATATCATTAACCTTGTTGAGTTAAAAACATTATTGTATCACTCATTGTGTAACATAAAAAAAAAATTCAACTCTCTATTAAAGGAAGTGAATACAAATTCGAACATTACCCACTGTGACACTCACTATATATAACTATTAATACCTCAACTCCTATTTTCCCTCCAAACCTCTTAATAAATAATGTATAAAAAATAACTAATTAATTAATTAAATTAATAAATGTACTTACAATTAATACTACTCCTAAACAACAAAACTTCTAGCTTATAATTCTCCCAAATTATATAAAATACTTATACATTTAGTTTATCAAACTATTTTGTTTGATGTTATAAATTACATCATATTTATCATCATTATTCATAGACAAAAAATACATATAAAAAAAATTATTTTGTGACACTGCAGCTAAAAAATTAATTAATTTCTTCAATAACAACCTTCATATATCTTATCACCACATACAAAAAATTCCATTCCAGTTTACAATTTTTCCTAAAATTCATAAACCAATTTTACAAATAAATTAATTAGTAAATGTGCACACCTGACATTAATCTATTATAAAATTATATTATTTAATAGATTCCTCTATTACTCCTGCGTTCGAAACTTGCACAAGTATATTTGTGAACAGGAGAAAAAATTTACTTTTTGCAAAATTTGATAAATGAAAAAAAGTACACATTTACCACTCACAGGTGAGATACTATTGTGCATTTTATGAAACTACATCAATATCGAATGATTGCATATTGGCATGCATTAATGGTGAAAAAATAAAAAAGAGTTTGTGAGTGGCCACATGGCAGGTATTACTTGAGGATATTTTAAATAATAGTAAGATATTGAGTCCACAAAATGCAAGTATTATATATACCGTGTGATAAATAAGTAACACTTTACACAACAAATATCTTGTTCCAGTTCACCATCACTGACAAAATCCACTACACTCTCACATCACACTTAATTTAATCCCACAATCGAAAACTGATCAACAATTTCAATCTTGTATCCAAAAGCTACATGGAACTCATATTACCTTCATCATACTTAAACAGCACAAAACTACATATTTCAGACATAATTATCCAATCTTATCCTACCTTAGTAAGCCACACTTGCCACTTTCATCTTAAACACCTAAATTTTCCAAACTTCCTCACCAACTATAAAATTTCACATAATCTTTGCTAATTGCTCCTCATAATGCCTCTTCACATATTCTTCCTGGAATTCTCTTTACATGCCATCTAACGAAGATATGTACAACAACTTGAAAATATAAACCTGTTGCTTATAAGTTTCTTCTTGATTTCAGGTCCTCGAAATTGATTTCATGCAGATTCATGGCTCTTAAACAAATAATAATATGATAGATATCATGATAATATATGATATATATGATGATGATGATTGATGATGATGTCATATGATGATATAATAATAATAATTCCCTACTCCATTACCAGCGCCACTTGCATCTGAGTCCCACCTGACCCTTGTAGATTGGGCCCCACATACCCACTTATTAAAGACCTCCCAGTAGGTACTTGTACAATGTCAAGAGACATATACATGTGCTTCCGTTTGTACCCACATTGATAAAGCTGTTCTTCCTTAATTCCACATTGAAGGAAAGCTAAAAAGCCTCCTCACCTTTACCATAAAAGGATTGGTGAGCCCATTCCAGTATCTCATTCTGAACCCACCGAATACAGTCTAGTGCCTAATCTAGCTGCTCACCTCGATTTATCTCCTTGCCTGACTTAAACATCGGAGCTCCTCGGACGTCCCCCAGTTAGTTGACTTTGCTTGTTTTCTAGCCGAGAGACTAGTGTCCTTCTCGATGTACATTCGGAGTACACACGTCCATTGTCATCCCCATATCATTATTTTCACCTAATACTCTATGTTCTTTTTGTATTCCTGAACATGAACAGATTGCGCGTCGTACGACAAGCAAGCCATGGTAAGTTACCGTATCCCCGTCATGTCAGCCTACGTCCATCAACCGCAAGAGAAGGTAGTCCCATCCCTCAAGGAACACTGCCTCATTCACACGTGATTCGGTGCTTCGGCAGAGAAGAGATGACCATGGCCCTCACCTAATTATTTCCCAGCCGACTGACCCGGTCACCACAGGAACTCAATGCCCTTCAAAAAGTGAGCTCTCACCAATACTGAAGGCTCAACAAAAGGGCAACACTCAGCCATGCGCTCAGCAGCACACAGCACTTCCTCGCCCTCAACTCCAGTGCTAGGGCTGCTCTCCCCAGCTCGCCCGGGCCCTCAGGTTCGACTCTCCCTCGCGACTTTCCCACCGCAATGCCCCCGCCGAGCCCAACTTGCTCCATCCATGAAGGGAGGAGCCACATGTCACCGATCTCAACAGCGCCCTCTAGATGCCCGCTTTCATTGAGCAAAGAAGGCCGAACAGCATGGACGCTCGCATATAAAATAACAATCGCCGGACCAAGCAGCGAGTAGCTGCCCGAGCCCGCGCTCCCTCGCCGAATAGCTCACGATTCTCTGCCGACCCTATCCGTCCCAAGCTAGGACTACCAGTCCGGATCTAACCTTCGACGGATACTAACCCAAATGCACATCGCCAGCATTCAAACTCAAGATTCATGCTCAGATTGACCTCATTGTGTCGTTCTTTCTCAACACACAAAGGTATCGAACCTCACTTGTTTATGAATCCAATGATGCATACCATCCTCAAGGCAGTCCCATCCCTCAGGGGACACTCCTCATTTCACCACGATCGGCTCAGAGAAGAGAGGACCAATGGCCTCAACCTATCTATTCTCCCTCAGCCGACTGACTCGTACCACGCAGGAACTCAATGCTGCGTCGAAAAGTGATCTCTCACCAATGTAGTTAGAGAGGCTCACAAACAAGGCAACACTCAGCCCATCGCATTCAGCACACCACACACTGTCCCGCCCTCAACTCTGCTAGAGCTCTTCTTCGCCTAGTCTGCGCCGGCCCTTTCAGTTCGATCTCACCTCGCGGTACTTCCCACGCGAATCCCCGTGCGGGCCCAACGTAGCTCCATCCAGGGAGGAGAGCTGAACCTATGTCAGCCGATCACAGCACCTCTAGATGCCCGCTTATCCATTGAGGAAAGAAGCGAGACAGCAAATGGACGTCACACTATAACAATACAATCGCCGGACCAAGGCGAAGCAATAGCACTCCCAGCCTCGCCGCTCCCCTCGCCGATGATCGACCTTCCCGCTCGACCTAGCCTCCCGAGCATGAGGCTACCAGTCGGGATCAGACCTTCACTGGATGACTAACCCGAAATCACATTGGCACCTTCACATGTGCCCCCACGGTGCTCAGATGTCTGTGACCTCATTCAATTCACGCTCATGTCGTTCATTCCCACACTCAAACGCGGTACGAAGCCTCACTTGTTTAGTGAATTTACATGATGGGGGGCAAAGTACCAACTTTACCTTTATTAATAAGTTTCAACAAATTTATTTTGGCAAAACGACATAAGAAAACTACTTGCCATTTACATGAGTTCTTACAAGGGCAAAAACTGAAGGATTTTCCAGTACATTTCACTACTACAAGAAAAGGCAGACCGTGTTAAAAAAGGGCAAAGAGACCGCATATCAACCGGCTCTAGCTCTAGGTTAGGTAAGAACCGTAGCTATTCGTCTCTTAAAGCAACCAAAGAGACCGGTTTCTAATATAACCGTCTCTTATGAAATAGAACCGGTTCTACACATACAACCTGGTTCTTCTAGGTGGTATTTTTATATTTTATTCAATCAAAACCGATTTCTTACAACTCTCATTAGCTCATTTGAAAAATAAAAAAAATATGACACTGTAAATTACACTGTTTTCTCTCTCAGTACTGCCAAATTTGGTACCCCATAAAACTAATCTCAAACTTCAAAATTAGAAAATATCACTTGAAAATCAGAAAGAATAATTAAAAAACACTTAAAATTAGAGTGAATATTGAAATAAAAAATCACCGAAGAAATTTCATGCATATTGAACATAAATTTATACAAAACTACAAGTTATACACAATATAAAACTACTGAAAATGAAAATACACTGCATCTATCTCTTGTAAACATTCCTTTGCTTTTAACATTCAGTTCTACTGTTAAAAAAAAACACTTAGTTGAACAAAATATACAGAAAAAACCAAAATATCAAAATAACCAAAATAGAAATAAAAAAGCAATAATATCCAAAAATAAACTTCTATCATACCAAAAATACCCAAAACAGTTCAAAAAAAAAAAAAAGAATCAGAAAAAACAAACATCTTAATTGACTAAAAAAAATTAACAAAATAAATACCAGAGAAGAAAAAATCAAAAAAACCAATAGAGAACTAAAAAAAAATTAACAATCGAAAATTAAACCATAGCGAGTAAAAAAAAAAATAAATCGAAAAACCATAAAAAAAAATCGAAAAATGAAAATTACAAAACAATAATTTCATATGATAAATCATTCAGAATATGTAAAAATAATAACTAAGACTAAAACAGCTCTACCAATCTAATACACTAATTCATAGCTTCTCATCAATACTAACAAGAAAATTAACACAAATAAGAATGACCTTGAAAACGTCACAGCCAGCTTCTGTTCCTCACTACAATCGAGCAATAGAGAAAAAAATCGAAAAAGAAATACCAAACCATAGAGAATAAACAGAAAAAATAAAAAAAAAAATTCTAAAATCAAATCCACAAAAAACCAAAAGAAAATCCAAAAAACTAACCAAATCGAAAAATTCTCAAAACCTACACAAATTGAAAATGCGAAGAAAAAACCAAGAAAATTTAAATTAAAATAAGTCAGTCGGCTGAGGGAAATAGATAGGTGAGGGCCAATTGGTCCTCTCTTCCTCTGCCGCAGCACCCGAATCACGTGGTGCAAATGAGGCAGTGTTCCCCTTCGAGGGATGGGACTACCCCCTTCTCTTGCCTGGTTGATCGACCGTAGGCTGAACATGACGGGCACCATAACGTGTACTTACCATGGCTTGCTTGTCGTCCCCACAGACGGCGCCAATCTGTTCATGTTCAAGGAACTTACAAAAAGAAACAATAGAGTATTAGGTTGAAAATAATGACTGGGGATGACAACTGGCACGTACGTGTCTTCCGTCAATGTCCTGAGAATGGACACTAGTCTCTTCCGGCTAACCTAAAAAACAAGCAAAGGTCACTAACCTGGGGGATCTCCGAGAAAAGCCCTCCGATGTTTAAGTCAGCAAGGAGACCTAAATCGAAGGTCGAGCAAGCTAGATATAGGCACTAGACTGTATTCGGTGGGTTCAGAATGAGATACCTGGAATGGGCTCACCAAATCCCCTTTTATAGGGTAAGGTGAGGAGGCTTTTAGCTCTTCCTTCAATGTGGGAACAAGGAAGAACAGCTTTTAATCAATGTGGGACAAACGGACTGCACATGTCATATGTCATCCTCCGACATTGTACAAGCCTACCCTACTGGGGGTGCCTTTATCACGTGGGTATGTGGGGCCCACATCCTTTACCAGGGCTCAGGTGGGACCCATCAGATGCCACGTGGCGCCTGGTAATTGGGTAGGGACAATTATTATTATTATCATCATCATCATCATCATCATCATCATCATCATCATCATCATCATCATCATCATCATCATCATCATCATCATCATCATCATCATCATCATTATTATTTGTTTAGAGAGCCATGACATCGCGAATGAAAATCAATTTCAGGATTCCCTGAAATCAAGAGAGAAACTTTAACCAACAGAGTTATATATTTCTAAGTTGTTGTAAACTCATATACTTCGTTATATGACGCATGTAACAGAGAATTCCAGAAGAATATGTGAAGAGGCATTATGAGGAGCAATTAGCAAAAGATTATGTAAAACTTAGAGTTGGTGATGGCAGAGTTTGGAAAATTTAGGTGTTTAAAGATGAAAGTGGCAAAGTGTGGCTTACTAAAGGTTAGGATAAGATTGTGATCAATTATCGTCTGAAATATGGTAGTTTTGTGCTGTTTAAGTATGATGAAGGTGACTCTGAGTTCCATGTTAGCATCTTTGATACAACAGATTTTGAAATTGAGTATGATCAAGTCTTCGATTGTGGGATTAAATTAAAGCTGATGATGATGATGACGTCGTAGTGATTTTCGTCCAGTGATGGTGAAACCATGGATCAAGATCATGTTGTTGCTGGAAGTGTTACTTCATTTCCATCACCCGGTATATAATTAATTACTTGCATTTTGTGGCACCCAATGATCAATCTACCTATTATTTTAAAATAGTCACCTCAAGTAATACGCTGCCATGTGGCACCAACCTCACAAACTCTTTTTTAATCTTTTTCACCCATTAATGCCATGCCAATATGCCATCATTTCGAATATTGATGTAGTTCAGTAAAATGCACAATAGTAATCTCACCCTGTGAGTGTAAAATGTAGTACTTTCTTCATTTTCAAAACTTTGCAACAAAGTAATTTTTTATGTCTCACAAATAATACCCTTTGTTGCAAGCTTTCGTAAACGAAGGAAGTAATAGAGGAACTCTCACTTAACTTAATAATAATTTTATAATTAGATTAATTCGTCCCGTGCGATGCACAATTTTACTAATTAAATTTATTTGTAAAACTTGGTTATAATGAAAACTCTTTTAAGGAAAAAAACTTGTAAAACATGGAAATGGAATTTTTGTATGTATGGTGATAAGATATATGAAGGTGTTATATTGAAGAAATTAATTAAATCTTTTTAGCTGCAAGTGTCACAAAATAATTTTCTTTTATATGTATTTTTTGTCTATACACATAAAAAATGATGATAAATAATGATGTAATTTATACACAAACAAAATAGTTGATGATAAATAAATGTATAAAGGTCTATTTTCAATATAATTTGGGAAGAAAATTATAAGCTAAAGTTTTGTTGTTTTAGGAGTAGTAGTTAATTGTCAAAGTACATTTATTAATTTAAATTAATTAATTAGTTATTTTTTTATACAATTATTAATTAAGAGGATTTGGGAGGGAAAAATAAGGAGTTGAAGGTATATAGATAGTTATACTAGTAGTGAGTAGATCACCCAGTGGGTAAATGTCCGAATTTGTATCACCTCCTTTAATATAGAGAGTTGATATTTTTTTTTATCGTTACACCAATGAGTGATAACAATAATGTTTTTACTCAAATACAAAAAGTACATGAATATCAGTTCTCCTTAATGTATCGTTATGATTAAACACTAGAGTTTTATATTAAATTATAATAGATTTTATCCATGCAATTGCACGAAACACAAAGGCATAAGACCAAAGATAGTCTTTTATAATATAAGTTAAGATCATGATATTGCACTATTTGATATTTTCATATATAAATAATAAAAAGCTAATAACTTTTACTCTAGGTTGCATGGATACTTCATTTTAGTGGAGTATCCCTATCCAATAACGATACGATACCGAGATAGGATATAATACGCATCTTGGCGTGTCTGATACATATTTTGGAGTATCCGTTTTATTTTTATATTTTTTGATATTGGATACACGTCGTATCATATGGGTACTTCATGTATCCATTGTTATTTGGCGTATCCTTGTTGAATAGCAGTGGGATTTTCATTTAATTAAAAGGTCCAAATAGCAAAACTACCTATTATGAGTCTCGCAAAGTCAGAGCTAAGGTATAAAAAGGTGTACAACAGTTTGTTTTTTCCGTCAAAATATTACTATGTTAGTAATTTATGTTATAAACTATATACATACATAATAACCGAATCAAATCTGATGGTACATATTAGGCCTGGAATATGTACCAAGGCCCATATACACATACCTAGTGGGCCGACAAGGCAAATGATCCAAGGCCCAAAAGGAGTCAAAACACCTACCACCCAGTCAAAAGGTGAAGCATGTGTAGGACACCTAACCTGGGCAGTTGTGTGACACTTGTCGTTGAGGAGATACATGCACCCATGCATATAGTAGTATAAAAGGCAGTCTTAGGCCACCCAGGCCTAGTAAGTTCACATAAATACTCTTTAKCTACTTTCTCTCTCTAAACTGCTTAACTCCCTGGTATAGAATCTGTCACCTCCATCGAAGGGGTTGTTCCTAGGTTGCCCCAGGGTAATTCACCTTGAGTTTTATAGATACTTGGATTGCAAGTCAAGTTCAACACCACTAGCACTGGCCCGTTGGCCACTGCCACTTCAGCAGTATCAATTATTGTACCAACAATTTGGCGCTATAAGGAGGGTCGTAGTGCCACATATTTTGTGGGTTGAACCATGAATGCATCTAACCCCGAGATGAAGTGTCCTCAACTGCTGGGAGCCGTTCTTCCAGGCATTCCAYGTCAGCGAGACACCATYGTAGCCGTAACAACATGCCACCACCATCGCAAAAACTACCACCACCAAGCCCAAGAAATCAGCATACTCGCTCTATGGAACCTGGTGGAAATCATCATCAGACACGCTCTCCCTCCAGGAGAACACAAGGCCATTCGACTCCACCAAGTGCAGACCAGGTGGAGCATGCAAAGAATGTTCTTAGACATGTTGGATTGGCGTCTTCTGGATATATTGTTAGCACCTCTGAAGTGGGTACCACTCAGGAGCATGACCCATTTGGGCCAACTCCACCTACTCCAAGTCACTCCACACGAAGACGCCACAACCAGATGAGTGGATCTAGGAGACCACCCAGACCACGTGTTAGAAGGAGGCTGAGTTACTCACCTCCCCAATCACCATCTTCTCCATCATATGGGTCAACCCCATCAATGGAGGATATACCCGAAGAAAATGATGAGTGACCTGAAGTCAGATATGCATGACAGACTAGGCACATCTAGACCTGGTCCTCGACTAAGATCTACTGGATTTATACCAGAGATTACCAGCCTTGAACATGCAACCAGGTGTGGGCAGTCAGTTCATGATAGACTGGGGAATCGCCTCTCCGCCTTCCACGGGCTAGGAGGACCAGGTCCATCACAAAGCCAGCCAGCCACTGAAGCCACCTCAGGTCAGGCAGCAACGCGTGTAGCTGCTGGAATCAGGTATCCATCCTCATCACTATTTGGTGATGAAATACTGAGAGCTCGATCTCAATAAGTTAAAATACCAGGCCACATCAAATTTGATGGTACTGGAGACCCGGATTACCATGTAGCCCTTTATGTAGGACACATGTATCTCGGGGAATTTGCAGATGCAAGCTGGTGTAAGTACTTCCCTACTACGCTAACTGGAATTGCCCAGGCCTGGTTTTGAAATATACCACCTGGTAGCATTCACATTTTTGGCGACCTGGCTGACCAGTTCAGGAACCACTTTATAAGTGGTAGGAAAAGGGAAAACCGTCAATTGAGCTCATGGCAGTTAAACAGGGCAAGGATGAAAGTTTGCGTGATTATCTTACCAGGTTAGGTTCAACAAGAAGGCCATAACGGTCTCTGAGTCAAAGCCTGATGTGGTAATCATGGCTTTGCAATATGGTCTAAGACCTGGTCCGTTCAGGGACCACCTTACTAAGTCTAAGGTGGAAACCTTGGCCCAGGCCATGCGCATTTCAGATGATTACATCACCATGGAAGAGTTCAACAAGACCGTACCACAGCAACAGGCAGTGCTACTGTAGCCAAGAAGGATGACAAGTCACCCTCAACTGCCCAGAAGACAAGGAAGGAGAAGAGAAATGAGAAGAAGAAGGAGAAGGCAGCAGCACCTCTTCCACCAATCATCGAAAGCTTTACTCCACTCAACACAGACAGGGCAATGATATCTGTAGCACATAAGAATGAAGACAAATGGACCAGACCACCGAAGAGGTCCAAGGTTGGTAAAGATCCCAACAAGTACTGTGACTTCCATGAATGTCCAGGTCATATCACAGAAGATTGTGTGCAGTTGAAGAACAACCTGGGGGATCTTATCAAGAAGGGATTCTTTAGTTGTATAAGAAGTTTGCCAAAGATTAGGAGGAAAAGGACCAGGCTCAGAAAGAGGACCGGTCAGAACTTGCTAAAAGGTATCAGCCCTGAGGACCTATCAACGAAATCTCAGTCATCTTTGGTCCACCAGCTTCCATGAATCATCTAAAGAATGAGGTTAGAACTGCTGGTTGTTCTAGTACATATCAGTCAGATTGCTTCGATATTCCTAAAATTAGCTTTGGACCCTAAGACTGTAAAGGTTTGGTCCATCCCCATAATGATCCTTTAATATGTTCTATCCAAGTATGTAATCACCTGGTCGATAAAGTCTTAATTGATGGTGGGAGTTCTGTCAATGTCCTATATTATCACGTTTATCAAAAGATGAGATTACATGATAAGAACATGGAGCCCACATCAGGCCCTATTATAGGTTTTTCTGGAAGTTCAATCCTCCCAAGAGGAGAGATTAACCTACAAGTCACCCTAGGAAATGAGGAGCTAGGCAGGAGTGTACTGGTCAGGTATCAGGTGGTAGAGGCCTACTCAGCATACAACATCATAATGGGAAGAACATTTATGATTGCATTTGTGGGAGTAGCATCTACCTATCATTTGTGTTTCAAGTATGTAGCAGACAATGGGCAGGTGGCTGTCCTGAGGGGTTCACAGATAGCAGCCAGGTCATGTCAATTGGCCCTGGTCAATACTTCAAGGAAGGAAGACTCAGTTCGACTTCGAAAGCAGGTTGTTGACATGGAAGCAAAAGCCAATCCTCATCCCCTGAAGAAGAGAGTAATCAAGGTAACTTGTCCAAGAACAGTTGAAACTCAACCTCAAGAATCAGGGTTGTTCTCTATTGGACCTCTGATTGAATTGGATAGAGTAGCAATAGAATCAGTTCCCCTCATTGAAGGAACAGATAGAATGGTACAAATTGGATCAGACCTAGGAGCTCAAGAGAGGTGCAATCTGATCACCCTTCTAAGGATGCATGAGGATGTGTTTGCTTATTCAGCAGATGAGATGCCTGGGATTGACCTAGAGATTGTATCACATCATTTGGCCATTGATCCAACCATGAAGCCAGTGATGCAGAAGAAGAGGCACTTCTCTTCTGAGAAGAACCAGGCCATTGAGGCAGAAGTAAACAAGTTACTGGAAGCAGGATTTATTGAGCTATGTCATTACCCAGATTGGTTAGCAAATGTTGTGATGGTAAGGAAACCAAATGCAACATGGAGAATGTGTGTAGACTTCACTGATCTTTACAAAGCTTGTCCCAAAGATTGCTATCCTCTGCCCAGGATAGACCAGCTGGTTGATTCAACCAGTGGTCATGCTAGGCTCTCCTTCATGGATGCTTTCTCAYGCTACCATCAAATACACATGTATCCACCAGACAAAGAGAAGACAACCTTCATCACCAGTTGTGGTGTCTACAACTACATCATGATGCCATTTGGGCTCAAGAATGTTGGTGCTACCTATCAAAGAATTATGGACCAGGTCTTTGAGACTCAAAGAGGCAGAAACTTAGAAGTATATGTTGATGATGCTATTGTAAAAAGTGTTCATCCTGAAGATCACACTGAAGACTTGACAGAGACATTTGCTAATCTGAGAATATACTAGGTTAAGCTTAACCCTAAGATATGTGTTTTTGGGGTTAATTCTGGTAAATTTCTAGGCTTTATGGTCAGTCAAAGAGGCATTAATGCCAATCCTGATAAAGTTAAAGATGCACTGGATCTACCCGAGCCTAAAAGCATCAAGGACATCCAAAGACTGACTAAAAGGATGGCTGCACTCTCCAGATTCATTGCAAGGTCATAAGAGAAATCTCAACCATTCTTCAAAGTGTCGAAGGGGAATAACGAATTCAGTTGGGGCCAGAACAACATGAAGCATTCATGCAATTAAAGGAGCACCTGGTGAAGTTACCTACCCTTGCCAGGGCAGTACCAGGTGAAACATTGTTCCTATATATTGTTGTCAGCCAGTCAGCTGTCAGTGCTGTCCTACTAAGGGAGCAGGACAAAGTGCAGCAGCCTGTGTATTTTGTAAGTCATGCCTGGACAGGGGCAGAAACCAGGTACCCTATGATTAAGAAGGTTGCGTATTCAGTAATCACAGCAGGCAGGAGATTAAGGCCATACTTTGATGCACATCCAATTGTTGTCCTTACTGACCTACCATTGGAAAAATCACTTGAAAAGCTTGAAAAATCTGACAGGTTGACAAATTGGGCACTTGAACTGACTGGGTWTGGAATTACTTTTCAACCAAGGACAACTATCAAGGCACAAGCCCTGGCTTATTTCTTGGCTGAATGTTCCTATTATGAGGAACAAACCACTCAGACAGTGCCATGGGTTGTCTATACATATGGTTCATCAACAGATGTTGGTTCTGGTGCTAGAGTGGTCCTACTCTTACTAGAAAAGGATGTCATTGAGTATTCCTTAAATTTTCAATTTCAAGCAACCAATAATGAAGCTGAATATGAAGCTGCTATTGCTAGTCTGCAGCTGTGCCTGTCCATTGGAGCCACCAGAGTTTGTCTTATGAATGATTCCCAACTTGTTGCCACCCAGTACAGGGGGGAGTATGAGGTGAGAGAGCCAATCTTACAGGCCTACTACACTAGAATAAAGGAGCCAGCTTCCAAACTTCAGTCACTGGAAGTTTGCTTGATTCCTAGAGAAGAAAATATCTTGGCAGATGCACTTGCAAGGCTGGCCACAACTACCCTTCAAAATTTGACAAGGTCCATCTTTATGGAGGTGCTTCCCAAGAGGAGCACAGAGTGTGAAGCTATGTATGTGTTCCAGGTTGGTCCACCTCCTTTGTGGATGGCTGACATTCTAGCCTATAAACAACATGGCACACTACCTTCTGACAAAGCACAAGCCAGGAAGGTCAGACTTGCAACTCATAGACCTCTCAACCACTACTGAAGTGTGTTGATCCTGAAGAAGGAAATTATATCCTTAGGGAGATTCATAAAGGAATTTGTGGCCACCATGCAGGTTCCAGAACCTTGGTTCACAAGGCTCTTCGTTTTGGTTATTACTGGCCAACAATGGATGCTGACTCCAGGAAGATGGTCACCGAGTGTGATAAATGCCAAAGATTTTCACCTTCCATCAACCAACCAGCCAATGATCTACAGCCATTTCTAAATCCCATCCCCTTTTCTTAGTGGGGTGTGGATATCCTGGGTTCATTCCCAAAGGCCCAGGGAGATTAAAGATGGTTAATTGTTTATGTTGATTATTTTAACAAGTGGATTGAAGCTGAAGGGCTAACCAATATCTTAGTGAAGGATGTTAGAAAGTTTCTATGGCAGAACATACTAACCAGATATGGCATTCCTGTTTGCATAGTATTTGACCATGGGAAGTAGTTTGACAATGATCCATTGAAAGCCTGGTTGTCTAAGTTCAAAATCAACATTGCATTCTCAGCAGTTTGCCACCCACAGTCAAATGGGCGGGCAGAGGCAGCCAATAAGCAGATCTTAAATGGTTTCAAAAAGAAGTTAGATGATAAAAAGGGTTTATGGCTGCAAGAGCTACCAAGCACACTTTGGTCATTAAGGACCACTATCAAGAGATCAATTGGTCACTCACCTTACACTTTGGGGTATGGCACTGAAGCTTTAATACCTGTTGAAGTTGGCTTCACCTCTCTCAGACTCTTTCAATACAACCAATCCCAAAATGAGCAGACTTTATCAGAATTCCTGGATCTGGTTGATGAGTTAAGAGAGGATGCAGCAACTAGACAAGCAACRTACATGCAGAGAGTGGCCAGATACTACAACAGAAGGGTAAAGCAAAGACCACTTGCAGTTGGTGACCTGGTTCTGAGGAAGTCTGCAGCAGTCCAGAAGGCTGGTATTCATGGCAAACTCTAAGCCACCTGGGAAGGACCATACCAAATCCACTCTCAGAGCATGGCTGGGACTTATAGACTCATGGAGCTGAGCTTGATGGCACAGAGCTGCCAAATATTTGGAATGTAGATCAACTCAAAAGGTATCATGCTTAAGTTTGGTCATTTGGATTGAGAATAATTTTTTAGAAAGATGCTTGTACTTACTTATTGTAGTAACTTTTGTAAAACACTTTAGTAAGTTATGAAATTCAACCATGTAATTGTTGTATAATTATATATGAAAGGGCAATTCAAGCCATTTGGTTGTAATTTTTTCTTTTTCTAAGTGTTTAATTTTTTCTTAGTTATTTAAGTTGTAAAGTGTTTCATCTCAATAGAGATAAAGACACCCAAAATCCTACTCTTTCTACAAGGTTAGGTACCAGGCTGGTGAAGAGCCATCTGGTTAAAATCCTGCTCTTACTATAGGGTCAGGTGCTAGATTAGTGAAGAGCCATCTGGTGAAATCCTACTCACTTGAGTCAGGTACTAGGTTAGTGATGAGCTACCTGGTGAAATCCTAATCTTTATGAGATAAGGTGTCAGCCTGATTATGTCACCTGACAAAAATCCTAGTTCACCAGAACTAGGTACCAGCATGATTATGTCCCTTGGTAGAAATCTTATTCTTCATGAGAAAAGGTGTCAGTATGATCATGTCATTTGGCTGAAAACCCTGCCTCCTTGCAAGGAGGTATTGGGATGATTATGTCACCTGGTAAAATCCTGCCCTTTACACAGAGCCAAGTGCCATAAGATTATGTCTTTTGGTTCATTTTATGCTAAAAATTTAAAAGGAGTTTTCACTTCATACAATTTGGCATAAATATTTAATTTTTGTATACATAAGTCATCTTACAAAACTTATGTGTTTAAAATATTTAAACATATTAAAACACACAAGTCTTGGAGGGGACAATTAGTACCCCTGGTAGGACTTGACTGAAAACATGCATTTTTTGTTTTATTTTATAAAGCAGGTCAATTATTTTAACAATAATTGGCATAGATTTTTACATAAAATGGTTATAGGTTGTGTCACCAAATTTAAACCTTATTTGAATTAATATTGTGATACATTAATTCACATAAGCCTTGGGGGGACAACTGGTACCCCTGTACCATTCACCTGGTTGATTAGACCCTATACATGTCAAATAATATCACATGATTTAAATACCAGGATTTTAAACATTTGCTGGGTTTACTTGTGCATATTATGGCATAAGCTAGAGTACTTCATAAAACCATTTACCAAAATATTCAAAGTCCTAAGGAACTACTGCTCTTACTCAGGCTCCAAAAGAGGGCCCTATTAAGGGCCAGTAGCCAATTGTTTTCAAAACACAAATACAATTAAAAGTTGTTCATAACATTGTTTCCTGAACTACAACACACAAAAGCAGGCTAACAGAAAAGATGCAAAAGCTGAAGATAGGATAAAGACACAGGCATTGGAGTACATCATGGAGCCAGATCAGGTGAACTTCCACTAGAAGAAGTCCTTGATTCACCAAGTAGCCACCCGAGTTCATATGTAGGAGCATTCAGCTAGGACTCCTTAGTTGCATCACCTTCTTTGTTGGGCTCACCTGCATTATCTCCCTCCTGGTGTTGGTCTCATTAGTCATCTTCAAGCTGAGTTGCTTCAACAGGTTTGGCTTCATCACCAGCACTCTACTAAACCTCTTTGTTTGTCTCCTTAATAGCCACATCTCCCACTGCTGGTCCTCCCTGGTTAGTGCTCTGAGTTGCTGGAGGATTTTCATCCATTGGAATCTCACCAGAGTTGGTGGTCATTGGAGTGGCCCCTTGAGGATCGATGGGATCATTAGCATCACCTGAAACAAAATCATTTCCCATGGTTATGATCAGAACYAAGTCATCAAGACCTGGTGTGTTGTCATGGAAAGTTAGCTCCATACCTTTCTCCACTTGCATGTCTTCTGAGTATGTTCAGTCATCTGACCTTCAATGTTGGGACTGAAGAACTCAGCCAAAGTGGGTGGCAACACATCACCAGGGGGCTTAAATCACCAATGCCAGCCTCCAATCCAGAGCCTCCTCCATCTTGGACCAGTCCAGGCTTGGGTCCACATGCTTGGCACACCTGTAGAAGACCATCCAGGTGTAGTAGAAGTGGTTGTTGAGATCCTCCTGCATCTTCAGTTTGTCATCTTTCAAAGCACCCAGCTCTTCAGTCAGCTTTTTCACTAGCACATACATCCTTTCTAGACTTGCTCTCTCATGTGTCAAGGTGTTCCAGGGTAGTTTTTGCCTCAGTGAGCTCATTTATTTTGGTATCCCTGAAGGACACATCTTCAGCCAGTCTTGTGACCCTCTGCTCTGCAAGCTCCTTACTCCTTTGGGCTTTGTCCTTGGCTTTTATGAGTTTCTTCTTTTCTTCTTCCAACTGAGTAATGGTGCCCTGGGATGACCTTAGATTTCCATGGACCCTTTCAATCTCATCACTGGAACCTCTCTTCAGGCTCTCATAGTTTTGCTCAAGAGCCAGTTGTTTTCCTTCAATTTGCTTGGTTCTTTCTGCTAAGCATGAGCAAGCATGGGTGGCAGCTTCATAGCTTAGTGAAGTGATCAGCCCAAACTTGACAGCCTGCACAAAATCAGCAGGTTAAAGTTAGGACCACCTACAAATATCTCAAATTGGATGAGGTTAATAAAGCTTGAAAATTTGGGGATAAAGATTATACCTGAGCCAAGTGATACTCAAAGAGCTATTTTGAGACCCTGTCATCTTCCATTATAGGAGCATCATATGGAGAGATAGCATGGAAAAGCAGATTCCTAGCCACCAGGCTGCTCTCATCGAGGTTTGGCCCAATCAAGCCCCTATTGGGGTAGGTCCTAGCCTCTCTAAAGGCAGACCTGACTGCAAGTGGAACTGGGGCTGCACCATAAAATGGTCCATATGATGATGATGCTGGTACATTTGACCACCTGTAGGTGGTCATTGATGTTGATATTGTTGCTGCTGTAGTTGTTGCTTTTGCTGCTGCTGTTGTAGTTGCTGCTGCTGTTGCTAATGTTGTAGTTGTTGTTGTTACTGTTGCGGTTGTTGTTGTTGTTGTTGTTGTGGTTGTTGTTGTTGAGGTTGTAGGGGTAACTGAAGTGGAAATGGTGGGAATGCCAATAGGTGCCAGACTGGCAGAAGGAATGGCCTGGAAGCTTGAGGCACCAGTCCTCATTAGTAAGGTTGCTGCAGTTGAGGAGATGGTCTTCGCACCAGCCTCAGGATACCAAGGCCCAAAGCCATCCATTTGGTACATCCTAGGCACCTCCTGCAGATTACCACCACCAGAGCTCCACTCTGCCTCATGCATCTCCCTAGCCACTTGGAGACCGATGTCTTCCTAGGTTTTCCTCTTCTTCGCCTCATCCTCTTCATCACCGTCGATGGACACAACATCATCCACCTTCTTTTTCCCTCTATCACCAGGCTGGTCTTGTAGGGTTTGAGAAGACTGACCTCGCAAGCTCGGTCCATGGCCAGCAGGAACAACCATGGTCACACCAACTCTGTGGATAACCCTACCACCTTGAATAGGGGAGGGGCTCCTCCTGGTTGGAGGAGAGATGGTGCTCCTTAAGGCTCCAAAATCTGGAACCCTCAGCCTGTTCCTGGTCAGTCTAGAGCCAGGACCAGTTGTGGTCCTGCCAACACTCCCTGTGGGAGTGGGAGCTCTGGATCTCCTTCCACCATGTGGGGTGATTGGCGTTTCGGCTCCAGTATTCTTTTCCTCTGATGCCCCCTAAGAGGCACCAGCAGCCTGCAAGTTCTCCTGACCAGCTCCTGATGTGCTTCTTGACATGTTGGATGGATGTTGTTGAAAGTATTCAGCAGTCCATGGATCTGTGGGTTTGGTCCTCACTAATTGATCAAACACCTCAGGGTCAATCACCAAACTATCAAGAGTCACAATCTGATCTCTTAGCACACCAAATTCGGGAGAAAGAGCAGTGATGTTCCTAGTTGGATTCCTCCTGATGTTCAGAATTGACCAGTCTAAATTCCCAAGTGCCTCCACTGCACATACAACAAATGCAATTTGGTTAGTTCATAAAATTAAATCAGTAAAACATAGAAGTATAAAAGTGCAATTAAAGCAGCTAAGGGGTTAGAGAGACTTCAATTCAATAGAACTTACTTCTGGAGATTCTCCTGCTTAGACCACCAGCAGCCAGGTACAATTCAACCTTTAAAAGGTCAAAATGAGGTAACCAGTTTTTGGGAGTGGGGCTCTTTCCTTTGGACCTGACAGCATAAGCCTGAAACCACTGGAAAGTGGCTTTTTCCATCTCTGTGGTGAGGCTGCTAGGAGATAGGGCTTTCCTCTCTAAGGCCTTGTTTCTAATGAACTCAGTCCTGGCCTGGTATAAGTAGGGGTGCTTCTCATGAAGAGGAACTCTTAGCCACAGCCATTGCTATGTCTACTTTTTCAGACCCCCAATTAAAGGGTAGGAGGTGGCATATGTATCATTTCCCCCCTTACCAACTTCCAGGGAGTACCAGCTAGTCTTAATCTGGGTTCCCCTGTAAGCCTTCAACCAGAACAGGGTTCTAAAAACCTTGGTTGACATCTCCAGTTCCAAGAAAGTACAAACCCAGATGAAGCTTATGATCCTCTGAACAGCACTAGGGGCAAGCTGAGACAAACTGATCCCCCACAAATCAAGCAACTCTACCATAAAGGGGTGAAGGGGAAACCTAACAACTAGTTCCGGATGGGCTATGTAGATGGGAATTCTGAACCTAGGGGAGAGAAGGCTCTGTCTGAGGGGTTTGGAACCTCAAACCAGTACCCAAAGCTGGTTCCAAACCTATACAACTCTCCAGCCCTGATGTCATACCTCTTCTCATATGCTTTCTGAAGGAATTCTGGGTCAAGAGCAGTGTGGGCATGACCATCATTTTCCTTAATATCAGCCCACCTGACTGAGGTCCAGTGGTGGTTGTCAAGGTCTAGGAACCTGGTGTTCCTGAAGTTCCCTCTTTTATCCCTAGGAGCCTTTGCTCTAGCCCTGGACCACCTGTCCATGGATGGCCCTGCTTGTTTATCCTCCTGGGTAATCATAGCCAGGCACCTGTCCACCTCTTCCTTCAGCCCACTAGATACAGCCCACTGTATCTCCTCCTCCTGTAATCTAAGGGCAGCACCTACTTCACCGGCCATAGCTGTCCCTCTAGAAAAAGAAGGGGTGCTACTGCTTGGTCCAGCAAGGGATGGGTCAGAGGTACAGGGTCTTGAGGTCACACTCCTAGAAGACTGGCTTCTAACCCTCCTAATCAGTGGTTGGGAATCCTCACTCGGTTCCTCATTAGTTAAATGTATAGAGTTTTCGGACCTATTTTGGGAGTCACTATATTCTTCAGACATTCTACACAAATCGACCACAAACCAAAGGGAAAGAAAAAGAAAAACGAAGAGAAAATCACAAACCACACCAGCCAAAATCCAGAAAGGATTACAATCGGTAGACATGCAAGTTAAATTCAAGAGAGAAAGAGGGGATTACCTAATTAATTGAAGGGTATGAAAGTTTGCACTTGATTAAAGGCAAGCCTCGAAATCCTCAAAAAATCCATGTCACAAACAGAAATGCAGCTACCAGGTGAGAATTTGAAGTTTGAACTTCCAATTCTTTGCCCTTTGTTCCAGTGATTGAACGCTCGCAGTGGCGAAACTGTTGGTTTTCTTCTCACTTTTTCTCTCTCAAGTTTGGAAATTTTTGAAGTTTAAATTGTAAAAGTGAATGTTGAAGTGACCCGCCATAAATAAAGGAACAAGTAACCGCCTTCAATTCGCCCATAATGGCAATAACTGCTTCGAATAGTGGAGGAGTAATCATCACGTGGCAGTAAAGTGATGAAATTAACTGCCCAAGTAAAAACCGCCCACTAATCGAGGTTTACTTGGTAAACTGGGTAGATATATGGCCCTGGAAAGGTCCTTTATGAGACAAGGGGCAGACCTTGGTGATCCAATGACCTGGTAAAATCTTTAGTTATGACCAAGCCTGGAGGGGGGCTAGTTGATGGTACATATTAGCTACCAGGCCTAATATGTACCAAGGCCCATATACACATACCTAGTGGGCCGACAAGGCAAATGATCCAAGGCCCAAAAGGAGTCAAAACACCTACCACCCAGTCAAAAGGTGAAGCATGTGTAGGACACCTAACCTAGGCAGTTGTGTGACACTTGTCGTTGAGGAGATACAAGCATCCATGCATATAGTAGTATAAAAGGCAGTCTTAGGCCACCCAGGCCTGGTAAGTTCAGATAAATACTCTTTACCTACTTTCTCTCTCTAAACTTCTTAACTACCTGATATAGACTCTGACACCTCCATCGAAGGGGTTGTTCTTGGGTTGCCCCAGGGTAGTTCACCTTGAGTTTTATAGGTACTTGGATTGCAAGCCAAGTTCAACACCACCAACACCGGCCCATTGGCCACTGCCACGTCAGCAGTACCAATTATTGTACTAACAAAATCATTTAATTGTTTACATACATAATCAAATGATTTATGAATATGTAATTCTTTCTATGATTAATGGATTATGAATTATGAATAATACGGAGTATATGATTTAGGAGATGTGAATGATTTTTATATTATTAAGGTTTATGAATATATGATATTGGAGTTGTCGTTCTTGTTTTGTTAATCTAATTCTTCTTTTGTTTGAAAATTTGAAATTATTAAAATGATTACTTGATTGGTGATTCAATGATTAATTGATTAAATAACAATTGTTTGAAGTTTTGTTTTATTTTATTTTTTGTTATTTTGTTTTGTAAGACTTAAATTCATTATTATATTATTCTTTTATGGATTTTTTAAAGATTTTTTTGTATAAGTTTCGTTGTCGTATCCATATCCTATGAATTTTATTTTGTCGTATCCTGTGTCCGTTCTGTAACTGTATTCGTACTCGTACCGTGCAACCTAGCTTCTACTAATAGTTTGAGCCATAGAATTTGAACATTAGAATTTAGTGTTAATAATCAAAATTAAACATAAGATTGATCGACTAAAAATAAAAATATAAGAGAAACTATGAAATTAAGGAGCAAAAAAATTGGTTTATAACTATGAATTATGTAATTTATTTTTTATTTTTTTCATAATTTAGATTAGCATCTGTAAGTAATAATAATAATAAAAGAAATTGAAGAGATGTGGTTCCTACAATTTAGTGGAGGATTATATGGTAGTGGAAGGTTTTTTTTCTTTTTTTTTTTTTTTGTAGTTTTTCATTCAAATTGCAGTAGTTTCATTTTTTCATTTTTTTTATAAAAAAAGGGAATAAATATGTGAAGGGGTGTTTTGGAGGGAAGTGTTTTAAGAGGGTTTATTTTGGAGGGAGGAAATTTGGTGAGGGGTTAGTGTAGTTATTGGGAGTAGAATTTTTTTTAATATACGGAGTAATAGATTATTTATTTAATTTTTACACAAGTAAAATTATTTTAGACATTGAATTGATTTGCAATTGAGGGATCTAGTTTTATTGGACTCCACCAACTCCACTAATTTATAACTCTAAAGGATCCAACCGACTGATTTTACATGCAATATTTATTTCACTTCAATATTTTACCCTTCTTTTATTTATTTTTTAAATCAACCATTGCTCCACATATAACTTTCATTGCCTTCACATTTGAATGGATCCCAAAGCTAGATTCAACTAATTTTGGTACTCAATCAGTAGAATTTAGTGCTCAATTAATCATTGACATACTTCCTACGTTTCATTTTACTAGCAACTTTTGCCATTTAGGGAAATATCATATTACTAGCAACTTTCATTTCCTTTCCATCTCTAGTAAACTTTTTCGTTTGAAATGACCAACTTACCCTTACTAAAAAAACTTTAAACATGATTGTTTACCTTTTCTCTCTCTTAATTAGTAATGATAATATTGTCTTTTGCACTCCATATACACAATTTGCAAATTTCGCCTAGGAGTCCGAACCCACTTGAAAGTTGCTAGTAAATTGAAACGAAGGAAGTATATTATTTGTACGAGTGTCATATTAGACGACAATCACGAGACATCAAAGCTAAGGGGATAGTGATAAGTCCTGATAACTAATTACTTTAAGTCTATGTGCAAATAAACCAACAAGTCATGTACATTTCCTCATATGGTCATCTACTACAACTTTGAACCAATTGATTGTTGGTGTAATGATGATTGAGACTACACTTGGTAAGGGAAACCCGAGTTCGATCCCCCAAAAAAAATTGGGAGTGAATTCGAACCTAACCATCCAGAACTGATCCTGGAATCCGGATTAGCGCAAAAGGGTGAACCGGTGGTGCACCAAAAAATATACTACAGCTTTGAATTAGTTGAATGTTTTCCTTTAATGTAATTTTATGGCCTTGTTATTATATCTTGTACTAACTACTGTTTTCTACTTGATTTCGAAAAATTAAAGAGGAAGATGTTACTGTTATTCTCGCAAAGGCAAAGGGTTCAAGTGTCGTACATAGTCTTGAAGACTTCCAATCTGAAAGTCCTCATTTCAAAGTTGTCATGCTTTGTTGGAATGTCTTTAAAAGCAAACATGGATCATCACCCCTGTTGGTAAGTAAGGAAATCTAGCCTTATATTATTCACCAATTCCCTCTTACAATTAATTTCTCCTTATCAAATAATGACGAAGTTAAGTTTGAAGTCATCTTCAGTTAGTTGTCGATCTTCAAAATTATGTTTCGATGAATTATAAGTATTGCTTTATTATCAAACCCTAGCTAATTTGGTTTATTTTGTGATAAATCGTATAGACGATTCTAGCTTACTTCGTCAAGAAGCATATTAATAAGCATGAGCATGTACTAAAGGTAATCCTCAAAGGACCAAATAATGACGCTCAAAAGTGCTACGAAGTGAGGTTATATGTTAGGGCTAGAGATCATACACACATTACAAGATGGCATCATTTTGTGACAGACCATGAATTTAGCGTAGAAGATGCTTGTGTTTTCGAGCGAATCAATTTTCACAACAATACGTACAAGGTTACCATTTTTCGCTCTCGATAAAAATATGAATGAAGTACACAACAACATCTAATTACTTAAATGGTGATTAAGGGTGAACTTAGTAACATGAACCACTTGTTCAAGACCTGCAATGACAATTGGGTGGAAATTAGAATGTAACCGCCCAATATCCTTCACAAATCTGGATTAGCCCTAAGAATGATGAACTGGCTGGTTACACCAAAATTGATGTCTTGTTATGCTCGTTATGTACTCCGTATGTTCATTCGGATGTTATTTATATTTAATGTATATGTATTCAAACTTCATCATCAAATGGAAAATAAAAAAAGTTGCTTAATATGTTATGTACTTGTAAGTACCGAATGATTTTGTAGTTGTTTAACATTTAGAAACTGAAAACCTCGCTTCCTTTTTCGTGGATATTGTGGTTTTGTCACTTGTATTAACAAGTCTTTTGGAGTGCCGCAAGTAACTTTGGAGTACAACAATTTGCCACAAGTAGGTTGTGAAGTACGTTGTGGAGTAGGTTGTTTTTTATACTTTGTATGTTGTTTTGGCTATTGTGCTTCACAGATAATTGAGTTTACCAGTAATGTTCTTTTTTTCTTCTTTGTTATATATATTCCCATACTTTTTAGTATTAGTTAATTATTAGGGTGTTAACCACAAATTTGGGAGGAAACATGACAGATTCCCTTAGTGTGTCGTTGGATTTACACTAAGTCAACCACTCAAACAAAATTTATATTTCAACAAACAACTACACATAGTATAGTTGGCAAGTCTAAGGCAAACCACAAAGAGGCTAAGTATTGCTTAAGCTTGAATTACAAGGATTTGGGGGTTTTGTAAAACTAGTGCTACTAAGAACTAGGAGATTAGAGTTCTAAAATCAAGAGATAAAACACCTAGGATCACTAGGTTTCCCAATCACATTCATTATCAATGCTAATAAAAAAAATAATCCTCAATTCAATGTGAATGCAAATTGTGACTCTGGCTTAGGAAGGTAGTTGGAATCATCTCTCAAGTCATCCAACAATTCCAAACCAAGCTCAAATTTAAGTCCCCTTCTAACCCTTGCTAGGTCTAGTTAAAATCAATTAAGCTAGCAACCCTCAACAAACCTCCAATCCCTTGAATGGATTGAAATGAGCACTCTCTCACACATCAAGCTTTGGGTGGCCAAATGGTGTGTGTGTTTTGTATAGTTATTTTACCGTGTCCCCATAGCTTTTTCMAGCAATTTCTATCCTATTTTGCTCTATTTTCCATTGGATTTTATGCTTGGTTGGAGTGTTTGTTTCCTATTTATTTTATAGGAACAATGGTCTAATTGCGCTTGAAATCGACTCTTGGAGCGAAGTTTGTTAGTTGGGAGGTCGAAAGCTACTCAAAAGGACATTTTTTGTGCTGACCGGGTCTCATACTCGGGTGGGTTTTCAGATACCCGGTCGGGTTTGCACTTGGTACTTAGAATAATTTGGAGGTGTTGTTTTGAAGAAAAAGTTGCTACACGCACCCGGGTGGGTTTCCACATACCCGGGCGGGTGAGCATTACGTCAATTTYYGCAACAAGTTCATACCCGGGTGGGTTTCCACATACCCGGTCGGGTCTCCATTGAAGAAAAACTGAAGTAGCTGCGTACCCGGCCGGGTTTCCACATACCCGGCTAGGTCACCTCTTTTACTTATAGAATTTTCGAGTGTGATTTTTGTATGACTTGCGTACCCGGCCGGGTTTCCACATACCCGACCGGGTCCGGTATATTTTTAACTCGACTTTTCATTTTCCCTCGTGTTGTTGCGAGGGGTTTTTGTAGGCTTTTTGGGGGATATTGAAAGACACTTTTTACACTTCCTTTCAAGCTTTTAGAGAGAAATTAGGGTTCTTATTCATGTACTTTTGGAGAATTGTTAATTCAACTCTTTAATCTTTGCAATTTCAATCAATTTGAAGGCATTAATCTCAAATCTATTTTCTTGTTCTTGTTTATTGTTATTATCTTTGAATGTTTGTTTCTCCATTGAAGTTGAAGTTGAGTTTATTCATGAATTCCATTGTTGAATTTGTTGTTGATTTTAATATGCATAGTGAGTAGTTTACTTCTAGGGCTTGGTGAAACTATGCGAATATCATGATTCTTGTTTTATTTTTAAGATTTAAATTTGGTTTGTTTTGGCAATTCAATTGATGGGTTTTGGATTGATTGCATTTTTGGCCAATTTGCAAGTATTATTTACTCAATTCTATAAGCGAGAGRTGCGAGTTTGAMTYAYGGATTTCCATCTTTGAACTGTTAAACGATAATCGCGATAGCTTACTTTGTTGTTTAATTGTGGAATTCGTTTACGCGAGTAACTTATTCCTTTGTTTAAATTCATTCCTATCCCAATTGTTGTTCTTGAATCGTGATCGATGCATAGTGAATCCTCTTTGCCCTAAGCTTTTAATTAATTGAATTTTCGTCGCTTCTTGTTTTGTTTTACAGTTAATCGTTCAAAAACTCCAACTTTTAATTGTTAGCGATAGTGAACTTGGTTCAATTTGTGACTTTATTTGTCTTTCCACAATGGTTCGACCCTACTTGCCCGACTATACTAGTTAGGGGAATAAGGAATTATTTTTTATAGTAAAACGACCTATTAAAATTTGGCGTCGTTGCCAGGGAAGGCAATAATTTCAGTCTTTGAATTTAGCGTTTGCTTTTACTAACCTACTCGAAGAACAACTGTTTTTCGGGCGTACTTACGTTTGTTCTAGTATTTTTGTGCATGACCAAGAGTACCAATAGGCAACCTTTGCTTTTTGATGCTAAGATTGAAGCAACAACTCGTAGAACTCACGCAAGTGCAACGAAAAGGAGAGCGGAGGCCCGTAAACAAGCAAGACAGGCCTCTCAATCTCCTAAAATGGCGATCGAGACCCCCGAGAGAACTCTTAGGCAGTCTACGTAGCCCAAGGCTAGCAATGTTACCGCAGGATTAGGATGCCGACTACTAATGCCGGAAACTTTGACATCAAATCCCATGTTATGAATATGATCACGGGCAATCAGTTCTATGGTCTTGACAATGAAGAACCCGTTGATCATCTTCAGAAATTCCTTCAATCATGTTCTCTTCAAAAGATTACTTGGATGACTGACAAAGAGCTCTACTTGTACCTCTTCCGTTTCTCTTTGGGATATTAGTGGTGCACAAGGTCATTCTCTTATGGAGTGTTCCACTAATCCTAATGGAGCTATGGGGGTGCAAGAGTAAGTTAATGCTTTTCAAGCTCGGCCTCCTTTCAACAACAATAGCTACTATCCTGGCATTCGGAATCTTCCTAACTTGTCATATCGCACCAACAATGTGCTAAATCCTCAACAACAACACTTTCCATCGCAAGCACCACAACAACAATACGGGCAACATCAGCAATATCAGCCCAGTCAAAGACCGCCGGGGTTCTAAAGGCCTCCTCAAGGCCATCAGCAACAGCAATTTCAAAATCAAAAACCCCAATTCGAATTAGGGGAGTTGAAAACCATGATGACTCAAATAGCCAAACAGATTGAGCAGCTCACTACTCATGGCAAAATGCTTGACACTCAAGTTGCTCAATTAGCTGCCTCTAGCTCTACTAGACAAGCAGGTGCTTTGCCAAGCCAACCTACTCAACTACATGGACAGGAGACCGTGAATGCAATCTCTACAAGGAGTGGTTTGAGTTATGATGGGCCTCTCATGCCTATTGATGTGGAGCTAGTTCCAAAAGATGATGGCATTCCTGAAGTGATTGTTGATGAAGCACGTTCTAAGACGACACAAGAGAAGGAGAAAGAAAAAGAAGAAGCTTCACAAGTGCCTCCTATCAAACTCCCTTTTCCCAACCGTCAAGTGAAAAGCAAGAGCAAGCTAGATAAGCAGTTCAGTAAGTTCTTAGAGATCATAAAGAACTTGCAGGTAAATGTCCCTTTTACTAATTTAATTACTCAAGTACCTGCTTATGCTAAATTTATGAAAGACATAATTACTAGGAAGAAAACTTTGGATGAGGTGGAAACAGTTGCTCTTACTGCAGAGTATAGTTCTTTATTGCAAGATAAATTCCCTCCCAAGTTAAAAGATCCTGGTAGTTTTTCTATCCCTTGTCACATTGGAAAAATATTTATTGATAATGCTTTATGTGATTTAGGAGCTAGTGTGAGTCTCATACCATTGTCCGTTTATTCAAGCTTGATATGGGTAGTTTAAAAGTTATACTAATAAATGGCCGATGATCTATTAAACAACCTCTAGGTATCGTAGAGGATGTTCGGTTAGAGTTGGTAGTTGTTGATTTTGTGGTTATGGATATGGAGGAGGATACTCAAATTCCTATTATTTTGGGTAGACCTTTCCTTCACACTGCTGGTGCTTTAATTGATGTTCCTAATGGTTGGCTTACTTTGAAGGTGGGGGATGATACAATCACTTTAAGTTTATCTTCTGCTAAGACCCCCATACATGATGCAGGTTGTTATGCAATTGATGTGGTAGATGAGCTTTGTATTGCTAATGCTTCTTTAGAGGAGGTTTCTTCTTATGCATCTTGCACAGGTAAATCCAAGATTTGGGAAGCGGAAGTGGACGAGATTGAGAAAATGCTCTATGGTGATAAATACATCTCTTCCACAAGTAAGGATGAGGAAAGGTTAGATCATTACAAATGCACTGAAGAGGTAAGAAAACATGAGCTCACACCTCACACTCTTTCCACTAATAATCAACACACAGTAGAGCCGAAAGAAGAAAATTTGCATTTGAGTGTTAAAACTGTGAGATCGGATAAAGGGGTGATGCAAAATGTACCTTTGAACGATTTAAATCGTTTGCGCGATGAGTTACATGAGGGTCATAGTGCGTTACATGGGAGTCAAATTGCTTTGTTGACCGCAATCAATGAAGTACCTAGGTATAACACACTCTTAGATGAATTCCTCGCTAATGTTAAAGAGAAAGGAGAGGATATATTGTTGAGACCAATTAGAGTACAATGCGATGACCCGGGATCATTCTTCGTACCGTGCAAAATAGGTGAGCATGTGTTTCCTCGTTGCTTGTTAGATTRTGGATCTTCGGTGAARGTCTTGCCACTTTCTTTGTTTAACAGGTACGAGATGGGATGCTTACTAGAGTATGATGCATCTCTCCATATGGCCAATGGTAGTAAAGCTCTATGTGTTGGTTTTCTACATAACACTTTAGTTAAAGTTAAACACATGAGCTTTTTGATTGATTTTGTTGTTGTTGATGTTTTCAATAGCACTGATGTAATACTTGGTCGTCCATTCATGAAGGCGTCTAGAGCTTTGATTGATATTGATGAGGGTTCTGTCACATTTCGGAGTTATGACAATGAAATTTGTGTGAATGTGTTTGAGAATGAACCATCTTTTTATTAGACTGGTGCTACTGATTGTAATTCTTGTTGTCTTAAACAAATTGGAGAAGACAATTTAGAATTGTTATTGGATGGTATGGTGAGTGACCAAGGGATAGAGAAGATATTATTTAGTGCTCTCGATGAAGCACGATAAATGGGGTGAGGCGTGAGGTACGTCGAGCCAACGACGTAAAACAAAGGCGCTACATGGGAGGCAACCCAAGAATTTTACTTTCCCCTCTCAAACTCTGAGGACAGTGCTTAATTGAAATTTGGGGGGAGCCTTGATTGCTGTGTTGGTTTGCTCTCTTGTATATATGTTAATGCTTTTTCAAAAAAAASAAAATTGCAAAAAAAAAGTGTTTAATTAGTCTAGTGTATTTGTTTTGGTTGGAGTTAGTTGTATCTTCCTTTTGCAGGTTCTTTTGCAAGTTGCGCTTTGGATGGTGTAATGATTTGGATGGCTTGCACTAGAGGGTTAATTGGTGAGATCTTCCCAACTCTATTTTTTTTTTAGTATAGCTTTGAGTGTTTTTAATTTCTTTCTTAGGAATGTTGCATGGTATTTACCACTCACGAGGAGTGGAAGTTTACATGTGACCAAAAAAATTGTATTTCTTTCTTACTTGTAGTGTGTCTCATTCTCCCCAATTGCCCTTTGGATTCTTGACTGAATATGTTTCCCTGTGCCCTATGGTTGAAATTTTTGACACTTGTGATTGTTGAGACTGATCATTGTATACTCTTGATTTCTTTTTCCGAATCCTTGGTATTGTTGAAACTTGAGTTTCCGAGTCTTATCGCTATCATTTGGAACAAGGAAGAGTTTAACTTGTAAGGATTTGAGCCTTGAATTCATCATATTTCATCTTTCTTGTGTGATTAGTTCCTGGTGTGTCACTGATCTCAATTTTGGCTTGGTACTGGTCTCGTTAAATGTATATTGGCATGGTGAGCATGATAGAAGGCCCTCACTTGTTAGGAGCCGTGCTACATTGATATTAGATAACAAAATTTTCCACTTGATCCCTTGTTTTGAGCCTTACCTTTTCTTTCTTGATTAACCACATTACAAACCTATTTGGCCTCTTTTGATTGACCCAAGTCTAGCTTGGGGGAGCATTTGGTTGGTTGGTGGGTAATGTGTTGTTGTTGTTGTTTGGCTCGTTACTTGTGTTGGGTGGTTTATTTCGTTATTAGAGGAGTGTGCTCTTTCATTTGGTCGTATCATCATCTTCTCTTTTATATGTAAATTTATTATTATGTAAGGCGAAAGTTTCAAAAAAGAAAAACAGAAAAAAAATGTTTCCTTTCCTTTATTTAGTTGTACTTTTTCACCTTTGCAAGTTGTACTTTATCCTAGTTTGATGATGATATGATGGTGCTTCCTATGGGCTTGGTTGATTCGGTAGTGTTGAGTTGAAGTTATTTGGAGTTGTTTTAGCCTTATCTTTAGGCTATGTTCTCATTTGATTTTGCTCCCCTAAGATGGACTTTTAGCTCACATTTTTCTAACTTTTATCCTACCTTTGACCCTAGCCCTATTACAAGCTCAGTAAAGACCTTCTTGATAATCATGCTTTTATATGAGTTTCCCTGATTCAATGCCTTGCCAAGTCTTGAGAGTATGTGTCGCATTTCGAGTCGACTTTTGTAGGTTGAATGCTATTCTGTTCCCTTTCAAACACATGAGTGTTGGTGAGATGGGGGGGGGGGGMGCCTTTTAGTCTCTTAGGCTACAAAATTTGATTCATCTGCACATCTTTTGCATATCTATGGGCGAAGAGCGATCGAGTTCATATTTAACTCGCCACAAAGAGAGGAGTGTCATCGGTGAGAACTCTTTCCTTGATTCTTGATTATATCTCTGTGATAGGACTTGGTTTCACTTGTATGATATTTTATCCTTGGATAGGTATTGAGTCATTTGGATACTTTGATTTAGAGGATGTGATCACAAGTGTTTTGCGATGTTGTTTTTATAGGGTGAAGCATGCTCATTTTTTGAGAATCTTGTCTTTGTTGCTTGAGGACAAGCAAGGGTTCAGCTTGGGCGACTTTGATGTGTGTGTTTTGTATAGTTATTTTACCGTGTCCCCATAGCTATTTCTAGCAATTTCTCTCCTGTTTTGCTCTATTTTCCATTGGATTTTATGCTTGGTTGGAGTGTTTGTTTCCTATTTATTTTGTAGGAACAATGGTCTAATTGTGCTTGAAATCGACTCTTGGAGCGAAGTTTGTTAGTTGGGAGGTCAAAAGCTACTCCAAAGGGCATTTTTGTGCTGACCGGGTCTCATACCCTGGTGGGTTTTCAGATACCCGGCCGGGTTTGCACTTGGTACTTAGAAGAATTTGGAGGTGTTGTTTTTAAGAAAACGTTGCTACACGCACCCATGTGGGTTTCCACATACTCGACCGGGTCTCCATTGAAGAAAAACTGAAGTAGCTGCGTACCCGACCGGGTTTCCACATACCCGGCCGGATCACCTCTTTTACTTATAGAATTTTCGAGTGTGATTTTTGTATGACCTGCGTACCCAGCTGGGTTTCCACATAGCCGACCGGGTCCGATATATTTTTAACTCGACTTTTCATTTTCCCTCGTGTTGTTGCGAGGGGTTTTAGTAGGCTTTTTGGGGGATATTGAAAGACACTTTTTACACTTCCTTTCAAGCTTTTAGAGAGAAATTAGGGTTCTTGTTCATGTACTTTTGGAGAATTGTTAATTCAACTCTTTAATCATTGCAATTTCAATCAATTTGAAGGTATTAATCTCAAATCTATTTTCTTATTCTTGTTTATTGTTATTATCTTTGAATGTTTGTTTCTCCATTGAAGTTGAAGTTGAGTWTATTCATGAATTCCATTGTTGAATTTTTTGTTGATTTTAATATGCATAGTGATGAGTAGTTTACTTCTAGGGCTTGGTGAAACTATGCAAAGATCATGATTCTTGTTTGATTTTTAGGATTTAAATTTGGTTTCTTTTGGCAATTCAATTGATGGGTTTTGGATTGATTGCATTTTTGGCCAATTTGCAAGTATTATTTACTCAATTCTATAAGCGAGAGCTGCGAGTTTGATTAAAGGATTTCCATCTTTGAACTGTTAAAAGATAATCGCGATAGTTTAATAGTGGAATTCGTTTACGAGAGTAACTTATTCCTTTGTTTAAATTCATTCCTATCCCAATTGTTGTTCTTGAATCGTGATCGATGCATAGTGAATCCACTTTGCCCTAGGCTTTTAATTAATTGATTTGTCGTCGCTTCTTGTTTGTTTTACAATTAGTCGTTCAAAAACTCAAATTTTTAATTGTTAGCGATAGTGAACTAGGCTCAATTTGTGACTTTATTTGTCCTTCCACAGTGGTTCGACCCCACTTGCCCGACTATATGAGTTAGGGGAATTAGGAATTATTTTTGGTAGTAAAACGACCTATTACCAAATCCAATTCAAAATATGATCAAGAAGTCACAAATTGGGGGAAAATGAATGTTGAATTGAGTTAAAATATCACTTTGGCCACAATCAATCATGGTTGGGCTCTCTAGCTACCTAGGCTAAGGAAACTACTAACAAATCATGCTTAAGAATAAGA
The DNA here is from genome assembly GCA_008642245.1 of Bassia scoparia. Lineage (NCBI taxonomy): Eukaryota > Viridiplantae > Streptophyta > Magnoliopsida > Caryophyllales > Amaranthaceae > Bassia > Bassia scoparia. The sequence goes on along the minus strand of SNQN01000832.1, from coordinate 64,404 downwards.
AGTTAACAAAATCATTGCTAGAAAACCAAGAACAAGCCATGAATTCACAATTATGAAAGCAATAATAGGGTTTTCAATATCTACTTCAAAACACAACCAAAATCAACAAAAAGTGTATCAAAACAATTACAATACCTCTAGTTTCAATTTATGAACAAAAGAAACAAAAATCAAAACCCAAGAAAAAGACTCACAAAAACTACAAAACGAAATTTGCAAAAAAGTACTCTAAACATGCATCTCACAAAACTACAAAACGAAATTTGCAAAAAAGTACTCTAAACATGCATGAAACTAAAAACTAATGCTACCATTGAACTCACCTCAAAATATTGAATGAATTTGAAATAAGACTTGCAAACTTTGGATAGGAATTGAAGATTCTACAAGCAAAACAATGAAGAACACTAATGGAATTTTCTTTCTCCTCTACTCTAATGGAAATTGTAAAATGAAGAAGATGATTGAAATTGAAAGAAAAATCAGAAAATTTGCAATCTAAAACAAATGTAAAAACTTAACTTTTTTTCTCTCTCCTCACAATCCTATTTATATCACACTATTACAAGTTTTATAAATGATTACAAGTATGCCATTACTAATATCACATGTTCCAAAATCACCACAAGCTTGCTCAAAAAGTCAAAGTCAAAGGCCGGTACAATGCCAGTCAACGAACTTGGAGCGTGTAGGGTGAGGACAGGTGGCGCATGGCGAGCACGCGCCAAACCTTCTGGAATGGAGGCTTTAGGTGGCGCATGCAAGGACAGGGCAGTGGCGCGTACGAGGAGCGTGCCGCCAAGCTTGGCGCGTGCGACTCCAGAGTGGCGAGCACGCACCAAACTCTCTGGAAAACTAGGCTGAAAGTGGCACGTATGGGGAGCGTGCGAGGCGCATGCGACCTAGGATGGCGCGCACCAAGTGCATGCGGATCCTTAGTAGAGATCACACTACAAATTTTCTACCTGCTATGGGGTTTTGGGCTAGTGATGGCGCGTGCGCGCTAAAAGCGGAGCGTGTGAGGTCTGCATACTCTTGTTTAGGATTCCCAAATTCGAACAGCAATAAAGTCGCGCTAGGTGCTCAGAATGCAGAAAATAATATGTCGTTGGAAAGTTCTTAGAGTCTACTTTCCAATTCAAAAAGTTTCACCTAAAAATTCAAAGTGTGCCGAAAGATATGGCACGAAGAAGGTGTAAGGGTACAAAAATCAACCCCTTAAGAACAACCTTTGCAAGATTTAAGCATGCCAACTTGTAATAACACACAAACCCAGTAAATTAACATCATGGCAACTTGTAACTACTCACAACACTTGAAATTAAGAGCATAAGAGTAGGAATGAGGAGAAATTAAGCTAAAAACCTACAAAAACCACTTAATTCACTAAAACTCCACAAAACTATACAAAGTGGAAATCTAGCCAAATAGCTAGTAAAACGATGTCGAAAACACACAAAAAGACCAAAATAGGAGAGAAATAAGTGCCTAAATAAGATCATTTTTGGCACTTATCAACTCCCCCTAACTAGGACCTTTGCGCTTCCTCGAGCAAAACAAAACTAAAAGAAAAGAAAGAATGAAAACTATACACTAACTTACTTTTGTAGGAATAATCACGGTCACTTTTGGCAACAAGTGACAAGCCCTTTAAACCCCCAAGTCGCCTAGGAGGACGAGGTTGGTCTCGTGAGGGTTTCCAAAGAGAAGTCTCACAACTCCATAAATAAAGGAAACCAAGGAAAATGTTTTCAAAAACACACAAGAAAACACATGTGGAAAAACAAAAAGAAAGTGAAAATGTGGAAACAAAAACCAAAGTGTCTCTTGGAAATGGATTTCTTAAGGACTTTAGGGGACGCTAATGAGCTTAAAGGATATCCCCCCCCCCCCAACAAGGAGTCAAGCAAGCATCAAAGAAATATCAC